>WEDG01004363.1:0-183926 GCA_017591395.1 Schistocephalus solidus
GGAGGACCGTGGCCTCTCCAGCCGAAATGGCTGCATTCCACGGTCTTCCTTGTCTTTGTCGGTTCTATTCCATCATATGCTTCATGTCGCTATGCGACCGCCTGCGAGGGCTCTAGTCTGAGCTCCAGGGCACAACGGAACATGCATGTTCCTTAAGCAGATCGGTGAGCCCCACACTATCATCATATTCCCGATCACAACCGACAAAACAACGAGCCCGTGGCTCAATGGTAGAGCGTTCGACTCAAATACCAAAGGTCGCGGGTTCGAATCCCAGGTGTGCCACACTTGGGATTGGATATGACTGGCTGATGACGGCTAATAAGCCAGAAATGGCCATTCCGGTCTTCCTTGTCTTTGTCGGTTCTATTCCATCATATGCTTCATGTCGCTATGCGACCGCCTGCGAGGGCTCTAGTCTGAGCTCCAGGGCACAACGGAACATGCATGTTCCTTAAGCAGATCGGTGAGCCCCACACTATCATCATATTCCCGATCACAACCGACAAAAACAACGAGCCCGTGGCTCAATGGTAGAGACGTTCGACTCAAATACCAAAGGTCGCGGGTTCGAATCCCAGGTGTGCCACACTTGGGATTGGATATGACTGGCTGATGACGGCTAATAAGCCAGAAATGGCCATTCCGGTCTTCCTTGTCTTTGTCGGTTCTATTCCATATATATATATATATATGGCTGGCTGGCTGATGACGGCTAATAAGCCAGAAATGGCCATTCCAGTCTCCCTTGTCTTTGTCAGTCATGTTTTTCTGCCTATATACTAAGCTGCCTCACGGCTGCTGGCGGGGCTTGAGAGTAAGCCCCAAGGCACAACGGGACGAGTGTTTCCTGTAACCGATCGGTGAGCGCCCCACTACCATTGGTAATATTCCCGATCGAAACCGGCAAGACAACGAGCTCGTGGCGCAGTGGGTAGAGCGTTGGACTTCTGCCCAACAAGGTCGCGAGTTCGAGGCTCGGGCGGCGCAGCACCTGAGGTTGGGTATGGCTGGCTGATGACGGCTAATAAGCCAGAAATGGCCATTCCAGTCTCCCTTGTCTTTGTCGGTCATGTTATTCTGCATATATATATAGCAATATATATATATATATATATATATATATATATATATATATTAGGTGGGCACACCATAAATTTGCGGGACTAGCTCGTGTGTGGCACGCGTAGACGGAGGGCTTAAATGTGTCAGTCGCTGTGTCCAAACCCGCCATCGATCGTTATTGGTTCATTCTTGCTATTAGATCCAGATGGATGAGGGGAAGAGAATGATAGCAAGTCTGCTATCGTTATAAGCCAATTCACACGGGTGTCCTTGTCCCTGAGCCCACCAATTTGTCGGACAAACGGTTGACATCGTCCTTCGAGATGAATAAACCGTCAATATGTATGAAGATATCAATAATATCAAGCAAGTATCGTTACTGTTATCGAAGTAATTATTTGCTTTTGTTAGAGATCGTTAAGGATAAACCGGTGAATATATTAGCATTGTGTCTTTAAATGACCACAAGAGATGGCACAGGAAGTAAAATCCATATGCTTGACTCATGCTATGAAGCCCAAAATCAAGCTCACCTTTGGTCTAAACTAGAATATATTTGACTATATTATTTTACATAACTGTACCGTTCACAGCTCACACACGATCGGAGGACGCGACGGGGGCCTGCTATTTTAAATTCAAACTAAGCCATTTTGACGATCAACTAATTAAGAGCAGACAGCCTTCCCAAAGGGATTAACAAAGTATGAAGATGCCAATGTTTAAATTCTTATGAAAATCAACAGAAGCAGTTAACCGCGTTGGACGCCCGGCGTTTATGTCAATATGCATTCCATTGTCTCCTTAGAAAGCCGCAAATTTACTCAGAGTCTATAGAAGGAAAACCCATTCCAAAAATAGGCAAAATTAAAGTTGATAACGGTTTCGTTTTTATTTTCGATTTTCTTATGTGTTTGTGCACTGTAAATTAAAAAGCTGCAAAGATTGCAAATAAATAGCTATCTAAAGTGAAAATGTCGCATAGATGAAATGCCTACCAGTTGAATAAAAATAAAGTTTGCCAGTTGAATATAGGCTTCATGATATAATGATATAAGTGGATACGTTTGTCGTCAAACTTAAAAGGTTGGATAGTTGCAGTCGCAAAACTGTTGAGCATGGCACAGGATCTTCAAATGATACATATATCCTGACCAGATGCGGGTTAAATAAGACAGTTCGCGATTGAAAAAATTACCACATCAACAGTATAATTATCGCCTCTATAATTTATCAATACATTTATGTTGATTGGTAGAGGTTGAGTTGTTTGTAATCTCTTGGGAAATTACACCTTATTTGTTCCAAGTGCTGGAGATTTTCGACTACTACAGCTTCAAAATAGAATCAACATTTTTCTGCTTCGTACCCGAGAGCAGGGGTGTAAGGGGGACTAGTAAGGGGTAGCGCCACAAAGGTAGCATTTGATCACTCCATTTTTCACGTACAAGTAGTGAATGCTCCTGTGGCTGCCTCTAACTGGTACCCAACTCTCCCTTGTGGCTCCTCGAAGCTGGGTTCTGTCCAATGCCCACACCCCAGGAAACCGCCACGACCGGCGGTCTAAACCAGATGAGGAACTCTGGTGTTGTGTGTGGCTCCAAAACTGGTATGTCTGTCTCCTGAACTTCCCACATTCACCCCCACAAAAGGTCCTATGGCGAACGTGACAGAAATTCCGTAGTCAACCCAGGCTAACAGGGACCGCGCTTCCACTAAAACAAAACCGTGACACCTAGTGGAGTTTAGCAGTCGCCTGGGATGTACAAGCGGCCTTATCTAGAGACAGCACTGCATGCCTCCTCGTAAAGGAAGGGGCTTGAATAGGTTTTCAAAACAAATGCTAGGTATCACGTGTTCTGTAGCCGGCCATGGCTCGAAGATCCCAAAATACGCTGTCATAAAATGCAAACACACAACAATACCCCCCGTCCCCATCCCCTGTGCCATACTCTGTGGGCTGCTCGGTTGAGTCCGCTCACATTAGCACCCAGGAATGATCTTTCCCTTATAGATAATCCGAGGAGCAACCAGCCGGAACGGAGGACGGCGCTAGTCGGTCGGGAACTGGCGCGATACTAGGGGGCCATTGCTGCTCTCACCGAGACCCGATTCTCTGAGCAGGATCAGCTGGAGGAGGTAGGCGCCGGCTACAGTTCTTCTGGATCAGCCGACCTAAGGCAGAGTGATGCGACGCTGGTGTCGTCTTTTCCATCCGGAACGACATGGTAGGAAGTCCACCCTGTCTGCCGCAGAGTATAAATGATCGCCTTCTGAGCCTTCGCTTGCCTCTTCGGGGAGACAATTTTGCCACCATCATCAATGCCTACACCTCCAAAATGACGAGTTCTGATGCGGTGATAGACAAATAATACGTAGACCTGCACGCCCTCCTGGCGACTGTGTCGAATGTGGACAAGTTGATTGTCCTTGGCGACCTCAACTCCCGCGTCGGGACAGGCCATGCTGCGTGAGAAGGAGTGCTAGGTCCCACAGTTTCGGCGGCTGTAGCGATGACGGCCTCCTTCTTCTGTGAACCCTTGAGGAACACCGTCTCCTGCTGACGATCGCTTTCATCCACCTTCTGAAGCAGGAGAAGGCTATGTGGATTCACTCTCGATCGCGGCACTGGCAGTTGCTGGAGGCAAGATCGACAGGACGTGCTGGTGACCAAGGCGATTCTCGATACCCATGGATGGGGAATAACCACCTCGTCATCTCCAAGCTGACGCTCCGACTTCAACCCTGTCAAGTACCCAAGGTAAGCGACTGCCAGGTAAGTGAAATACTCTTTTGTTAAATTGCCTGCTCATTGCTTAGATTTCAGCGAACCAAATAACCCATAAACTGAAGGATCTGCATGCTCCAGATGATAAACCCACTGAGGAGACACGATGGGGTCAACTGCGAAAAACTATATAGTCAACCCCCCTCGAGGCCCTTGGACCCACTCACCGTCAACGCCGGGACTTGTGTGAAGAAAAGTATGCCGACATCAGCAAACTACTCACGGAGAAGAATCAAATACACAAGGCCTAAATGGACCTTCGGACTGACGCCACCAAAGCAGCATTCTTCAGAAACCGCCACCATGTGAAACAACGGCTGTGTGAGATGTAGGACGCCGATTGGTCTGCTAGGCTGAGAAATCCAAGGGTATTCAGAGAGCGGCTGGAGACGCCCAGAAGCGTTCCACCACACCTGGCTTGGATCTCACGGAGAGGGAGTGCCATAAAGGTCAAATTAAGAAGGAGCCATTGAAGTCTGACTCTCAGTCCTCTAGTCAGCCAATCCATAAAAAACCCAAACTGGACCGATCACGTGGCCCAATTTATACCGTCAGTTGGCAATCATCCAAGCCAGGGCTTTTAGCGCACTGTAATAGTTTCAAGTGCGTCAGATTGTTTATAGTGCGGAAAATGCGCTGAGCCGTCGACCTCACTCTCTCCCCCACCCTACAGTCAGACCACCGTCCGAGCCGGTCAGTTTACTGATGCGGAAGTGGGCGCAGCTGCTGGTAACCTCATCCACGCGTACTAAGTACATGATCTAGCCCCCAAACACAAGTACCATGATTTCACACAACAAGGGGTTTAACGGCTTACAGGTGTGAGAGGGTCAGAGGCCACATTAAGAAGGAAACATCGCAGCCTGACTCTCAGACCACCAGTCAGCCACTCCACACGACAGTTCGACCGTCGTAGTCCGACGATGTCCACCGTATGCTCCATGGGAAAGTGGAGCAGGGACGGTGACTTGCACGTGATTTAGTTTAAAGTGATAGAAGACTTGCGCTGCATCTACCGCACTCTCTCCTCCTCCCCCACCTGAGCCCGGTGTCAAGACAGAGTCAAGAAGACCGGAGGCGGGAGAGGACGCAGGTGGCTGGCGCGGCTGGAGCCGCCCCTGGGCGTGCCATAACACCAGGCTCGGATCCAACGGAGTAGGAGTGCCATAAAGGCCACATTAAGAAGGAGCCATTGCAACCTGACTCACAGTCCGCCAGTCAGCCACTCCAAACAAAACACACATTGGGCTGACAACGCGGTCCGAGTTATCCCGTCACTTGGCAACCTTCCAAGCCACGGCTTTTAGCGCACCGTGATAGTTTCAAGCGCGTCAGATTGTTTATAGTGAGGAAAATACGCTGAGATCTCGACCTCACTCTCTCCCCCACCCCCACAATCAGAACACTGTCCTGGTGGTGACCTCGTCTACGTGTACTACGTACACGACCTGGCCCCCAAACACAAGCACCAGGATTTCACACAACAGGGGGTTGAACGGCTTACACCTCACATGTGTGAGATAGCCAGAGGTCACGTTAAGAAGGAGCTATCGCAGCCTGAATCACAGACCACCAGTCAGCCACTCCACACAAAGCACATTGGACTAACTGCGAGGTCTGAGTGTAATTATCAGTTGGCAACCTTTAAACCGCGGCACTCAAAGTTACCGCACTCTCTTCTCCTCCCCCGCCTGAGCCCGGTCTCATGACACAGTCAAGAAGACCGGAGATGGGAGAGGGCGCAGGTGGCTGGCGCGGCCGCAGCCGCCCTGGGCGTACCACCACACCTGGCTCGGATCCTACAGAGTGGGAGTGCCATAAAGACCACATCAAGAAGGAGCCATTGCAGCCTGACTCTCAGTCCGCCAGTCAGCCACTCCACACAAAACACACATTGGGCTGACCACGCGGTCCGAGTTATCCCGTCAGTTGGCAACCTTCCAAGCCACGGCTTTTAGCGCACCATGATAGTTTTAAGCGCGTCAGATTGATTATAGTGAGGAACATGCGCTGAGCTGTCGACCTCACTCTCTCCCCCACCCCCACAGTCAAACTACTGTCCGAGCCGGTCAGTTGCCTGATGTGGTAGTGAGCGCATTGGCTGACGGATCAGCGTACCCGTCTTCGCGCGCCACAGCATGACCTGGCCCCCATAACGCACACACAAGGATTTACTTACTCAGGGGAT
This sequence comes from Schistocephalus solidus, assembly GCA_017591395.1. Classification (NCBI taxonomy): domain Eukaryota; kingdom Metazoa; phylum Platyhelminthes; class Cestoda; order Diphyllobothriidea; family Diphyllobothriidae; genus Schistocephalus; species Schistocephalus solidus. The sequence goes on from WEDG01004363.1 coordinate 6,042, forward strand.
ATGGAGCAGCCATCGCCGTCTGACTCCCATCCACTGGTCAGCCCCTCGACACACACAGCACATAGACTGAGCCGACGGCGTGGTCTGGTGGAAGCGTCAAATTGGCAGAATTCCCAGCCACGGTTTCTAGGAAACCGTGATATACTCTGGTAAATGGTGATTGTAAGGGTGTTGTCGATGTATTGGTGTGGGTAGTGTGCCCTGATGTAGCTTAGCCTCCGGTGGTTTACCGGAGGTTGTCGTGGAGGCGCAATGTGTCCTAATAGGGCCATGCGGTGTGTAAATGTGCGGGAGCAGGGAGGGCAGTGAAGGCGGGCGCGTCGAATGTATGTCGGAGCCCCAGGCACTGGTTCACCAGCCTCCGTGCGATGGATTCGCAGGTGACCGACCAGGCCGATGCGTGAGTTGAAGTTGCGGGCGCAGTGTGGGCAGGAGAAATCGGTAGAGGCTGGGGGATGTCATTCATGGTAGTGGGGTTGGCAGGGGCGCTAAGAATGGCAGGAGCGGAGGGTGTGCATGGTGTATCGGTGTTGTCGGCATTGTGGTGTATTCCGCTGTCATGGATGCGCATGTGACCGAATAGGCCCATGCGATGAGTGAATGCGCGAGGACAGTGAGGGCAGTGGACGCGACGATCTCTGCTGTGTGATGGTGCTCCAGGCACTAGCTCACCGGTCTCTGTACGATGTATTCGCAAGTGACCGACCAGGCCGATGCGTAAGTTGAATGTGCGGTCGCATTGAGTACAGCTTAGGAGAGATTCCCCATCGCTGGTGGTGGTGGTGGTAGTGAAGGCGAAGGCGGTGGTGGTTGCGGTCTTTGGGGTAACAGGCGATGAGTAGATGGATGTGGTCTCTATGATGGTGGGAGTAATGGAATTGATGCCAGGAGTGAGGGTGGGGCAGTCAGAAGGAGGGTTGGCAGAATTTGACGTAGAAATTGGAATTGTCGGATTTTCGGTGCATTGCGTCCAAAGATGTCCAACCAGGCTGATTCGCACGCGGAAGATGCGTCGACAGCGCGGGCATGTTGTCAGGGCCTGGGCATTGGCGGTGTTGGTCCGGGGCGCTGTTGACTTTCGTACCGCTCTTTTGGCCTTGGCGGTGACGATCCGGTTGGCCTCATAGATTGCTGAACCAGTCTTCACGGATCTTCTCCATGCCAGTCTATCCTGTGTGAGGTCCTCCCAGGTCGCCGGGTTGATTTGCAGTTGCTTCAGCGATTTCTTCAAAGTGTCCTTGTAGCGTCGTATTTGACCTTCCTGCCGGCGAGAACCCATAGCGACATCTCCGTAGTAAAGTCGTTTGTGTAGTCGCTCGTGGTCCATTCTTACCAGGTGGCCGCTCCATCACAGTTGCACTTGCCTCAGCATGGCATGGAAGCTGAGGATGCCGGTCCGCTCCAGGATTTCCGTTACCAGGATCCTGTCTTGCCATCTCAGCTTCAGTATTCTGCGGAGGCAGCTGAGATGAAAGTGATTCAGCTTCCTGGCTTGGTTCGAGTAGACGGTCCAGGTTTCCGCTCCGTAAAGGAGTGTCGTCAAGACGACAGCCTTGTACATCTTCAGTTTGGTGTTCAGGTGAATACCGTGGCGATTCTACACGGAGTCCTGCAGCCAGCCGAAGGCCTGACTAGCTTTGGAGATCCGTATGGCAACCTCGTCATTGATTCTCGTGTTGCGCGACATCGTGCTTCCTAGATAAGCGAAGGTTTTCACGTTTTTGAGTTGAGCACCGTTGACATTGATTCGAGGAGCATTGTATTCCACGCTGAGTAGCGGCTGGTGCATGACAACCGTTTTGGCTGTACTGATTGTTAGTCCAAAGTCAGCGCAGACTTCGGCGAAGAGGTCCATGCTCCTTTGCATGTCCTCCTACGTCACTGTGTTAAGGGCGCAGTCATTCACGAAGAGCAAGTCATGGACTGTACACAACACACACTGGACTGACTGCGAGGTACGATTGCAATTGTCAGTCGGCAACCTTCCAACCCATGGTACTTATCGCCCCGTGATATTCTCAAGCTCAGATTATACATACAAGAGGGGAGCCACATGGAGAAGGAGCCGATCATCATACTTACTTCTCAAACAGTTATGCAGACTGAGAGCAGGTAGTTTGTGGTGTTACGTGTGATAATGTGAGAATCAGAGGCTGATGAGGAGAGATGTAGTGTTGCGGTATAGACGGTTGTGTTCTACCCCAGGTTTTCATGGAGACTCATGTGAACTAGGCCCATGTGGTTTGTAAATTTGCATGAACAGTGAGGGAATTGGAGGCGGCGGTATATGCTGTGTGTTGGTGCTCCAGACGCAAGTTCCCTAGTCTCTGTGCGATGGATTCGCAAGTGGCCGACCAGACCGATATGTGAGGTGATGTGCAATTGCAATTAGGACAGATAATTTCCGAGTCCCCATCGCTGGTACTGGGGGCGGTGGTGGTGTTCGAGGTATCAGGTGGCAGGTAGTCGGAGGTGGCTACTGAGGTGGTGTTCGTCGTCGTGATCGGCGCAGGGGATGGTGGAGGGAGGATGGTGTCGTTGATTGTGGGTGGCGAGGCAATGATCAAGTTGTTTACGGTGGTTGGGGTGGTTGTCGTCGTGGGGTCTGAGGCAGGTGTGGCAGATGTTCATGTTATGGGATTTTTGTTGCATGAGTTTATGCACGAAACGCCGGCCAGCGCGGAATACAATACTCCCCGAATCAAGGTGAACGGCGCTCAACTCAAAGATGTGGAAACCTTTGCTTATCTTGAAAGCACGCTGTCCCGCAACACGAGAATCAATGACGACGTTTCTGAACGGATCTCCAAAGCCAGTCAGGCCTTCAGCTGCCACAGGCCTCCGTGTGGAATCGCCACGGTATTCACCTGAACACCAAACTGAAGATGTACAAGGCCGTCGTCTGTAGGAGAGTACGGCACGGAAACCTGGATCGTCTACTTCAGCCAAGATAGGAAGCTGAATCACTTTCATTACAGTTGCCTCCAAAGAATACTGAAGCTGAGATGGCAAGAAAGGATCCCAGACACGGAAGTCCTGGAGTTGACCAGAATCCTCAGAACCCACGCTATGCTGAGGCAAGCGCAAGTGCAATATAGTGGCCACCTGGTGGGAATGAATGACGAACGTCTACCCAAACGGCTTTTCTACAGATTTGTCGCTACGGGTGTTCGCCAACAGGGAGGTCAAAAATGACGCTACAAGGACACTATGAAGAACTCCCTGATTCAACTGAAAATGAACCCGGCGACCTGGGTGGACATAGCCCAGTTTAGGCTTGCATGGACAAGTTCGGTGAAGATTGGTGCAGTAATCTATGAGACCAACCGGATCGCCGCTGATAAGGCCAAAAGGGTGGCTCACAAGTCACAAGCGTCCCTGATCAACACGGACAATGCCCAAGCCTTGCCAACATGCAAACGCAGCCAACGCACATCCTGCATCTGAATCGGCCTGGTCGGACATCTTTGAACTCAATGCAACAACAATCCCATGACATCAACATCAGCCACACCTGCCTCAGGCCCCACTATCACGACTACCCCAACCACTGTAAACAACTGGATAACTGCCTCGCCGACCACAATCACCGACACCATCCTCCCTCCACCATCCCCTGCGCCGATCACGACGACGAACACCACCTCAGTAGCCACCTCCGACTACCTGCCACCTGATACCTCGAACACCACCACCGCCCCCAGTACCAGCGATGGGGACTCGGAACTTATCTGTCCTAATTGCAATTGCACATCACCTCACATATCGGTCTGGTCGGCCACTTGCGAATCAATCGCACAGAGACTAGGGAACTTGCGTCTGGAGCACCAAAACACAGCATATACCGCCGCCTCCAATTGCCTCACTGTTCATGCAAATTTCCAAACCACATGGGCCTAGTTCACATGCATCTCCATGAAAACCTGGGGTAGAACACAACCGTCTATACCGCAACACTACATCTCTCCTCATCAGCCTCTTATTCTCACATTATCACACGTAACACCACAAACTACCTGCTCTCAGTCTGCATAACTGTTTGAGAAATAGGTATGATCCTCGGCTCCTTCTCCATGTGGCTCCTCTCTTGCATGTGTGATCTGAGCTTGAGAATATCACGGGGCGATAAGCGCCATGGGTTGGAAGGTTGCCGACTGGTAATCGCAATCAGACCTCGCAGTCAGTCCAGTGTGTGTTGTGTGGAGTGGCTGACTGATGGTCTGAGAGTCAGGCTGCGATGTTTCCTTCTTAACGTGGCCTCTGACCCTCTCACACATGTGAACCTTTAAACCCCCTCTTATGTGAAATCATGGTGCTTGTGTTGGGGGGGGGGGTCCAGATCATGTACTTAGAACGCGTAGATAAGGTCACCAGCAGCTGCGCACACTTGCGCATCAGAAAAGTGACCGGCTCGGACGGTGGTCTGACTGTGGGGGGTGGGGAGAGTGAGGTTGACGGCTCAGCGCATTTTCCTCACTATAAATAATCTGACGCACTTGAAACTATCACAGTGCGCTAAAAGCCGTGGCTTGGACGATTACCAACTGACGGTATAAATTGGGCCACGTGATCGGTCCAGTTTGGGTTTTTTATGGATTGGCTGACTAGTGGATTGACAGTTAGGCTGCAATGGCTCCTTCTTAATTTCGCCTTTATGGTACTCCCACTCCGTGAGATTCGAGCCAGGTGTGGCGGCACGCCTTAGAGGAGTCTCCGGCCGCGCCAGTCACCTGCCCGCTTTCCTTCCTCCGGTCTTTTTGACTCTCTCGTGACACTGGGCTGCGGTACGGCCGGTGAAGGGAGTTCGGTAGCTGCAGCGCAAGTCTACTATCAGTGAGAAATAATTCACGCACATGTCACCGTTACAGCACCACCTTGTTGCTGTACACAGGGTGGACATCTTCGAACTAAGATGTTCGAGCTGACCCGAGAGCAAATGTAAATGTTCAAAAAACATAATGCTACGTGAAATTTATTTAAGTCACTGATATAAGATAAATGGACATTTTTAAAAAAACCTTATGACACAGAAGAGAAGTAAGTGCGTTACCCTCACTGGTGTGGTTAGGATCTAAATCGATCCTATTCTGTCCGAACGAAATTACTTTCAGATTTTTTGGGATCATATGCAAGGGAAACAATTACTCCTGATACGTAATAAAACGAAAGAAAATTGGGAAAACGTATTATAGAAATCAAAATTACTTTAACAGTCCATGAAAACTAACAGCAAACCTGTAAGTTGTTCATCTGATGGTAGTTTTCCTTTCAAAATTTCCAATAGTGGCTGCTAGTGTTCTCAGTAGAAAAACAACACGTCAAAATGTAAAAAGATTTGAGATCAGGTTGAATTGTCATTAAAAATCTCTGTCTATGCCGTTAATTAGTGTTGACATTAATCACGGGCCCCCACACGGCAGTTATGAGACTCACCACGAAAATCGAAGAGCCTGAAGTTCATCCATCTCTCTCCAAGTAAAATTGAGAATCTCGTTTCCATGTGTCCTTAAATACTTTCTATCTGAGGCGGTGGTATATGGACCCATGACTGGTCTGACAGCAAGTTTGGTTTCGTATAGAAGTGAGTTCACTTCTAGACCACGATTTTTCCCCTGCTGAGACGAAGGTAGGACAGGATAAAGACAAAAACCGAGTAAGGCATGCTGACTAACATTCTAGTGCCTTTATCGAGAATGGGTCCAGATAAATTTTAACATAAGCAATGTAAGAACATACGCTAGCATTTAAGTTTAGAAAAATTAAGCGATAGTTTTTGTTTTACTCTTGTTCCATTTCCAGATAGCAGCTAAAAAAAATATATGCGAAAAATTGAGCGTGTCAAAGAGGATTTTCAGCATCCCAGCCAAAAAGGAGCGGAAAAATAACCACTTTCTTGTCTTTAATCTAATACGCAAACGATTTCAAATTAAAATTAATGGTATAAGAAAGCGGGCAAATCAAAAGAAAGCCATGATCAACTCGCAAATCACAAATCATCAGCACAAACATTATGTTAATCCTTAAGCCTTGATTAAAAAGGAAACTTAAGTCTGATGAGATATGTTTGAAGTAGGACCAGAAGGCTCACGTAGACTCATTTTTTAGCATGTAGTAAAAGCTTTATTCTTAATGATTGGCCCTCAAATCACAGACTGGGACCAAAAAATATGGAAATCCTATTCAAAAAATGGGCAATTAGTTTATGTGGTTAAACAGATCTACGCCAACAGAACCAAAATAACCAAATTCATGCCACAGAATGTCTCCAATGATGTCCGAAGCATCAACAAATTTCAGCGCTTATTGAATTTGATGTTTGGCCAAACCAGCTCGAAGTTCCCTTGTAAAAGGAATTTGCGTAGGGGTTTAGGGGTGTGCACTTCATGCAAAACGGGCTCCTGTCTTTTATAAGACAGCATAAAAAAGGTTGTCGGAGAATCTACTGCGCTGTGGTGATTGATTACCCCCGGTTTCAGTTCGGTGATGCCTGTTTTCGGCTTGCGTTTAGGCTACAACCTATAAAAATAAAGCACTCAAATATCGAAACTTATAGCTCATAAAAGTGGAAAATCTCTTCAGTGACCCCACGTTAGGACCTCGAGTTCAATTTTACGATTGCCAGATGGCTGTACAAATTAAAGTCACAAATGCGTCTCACCTCAACCATTCTTAAAAATTGTACTCTCTAACGAATCCAATTTTCTGTTAATTTACGCCATTTTTTGGCTCAAAAAACAAACATTTAGTTTTAACCAAGAGAGAAAGAGAGTGAACGTGTTGTCACAGACGTCCATTTTCGACAAATTAAAATGAAGCAATCAAAGGAAGGTATTTTTCATGGGACAGAGAGCTGCATTATTTAATGGTGTAGGCGGAACGTAGCTTTAAGGCAGTTTTTGGGTGGGTATTTAAGAGATGATGTGATTGGGCAGGGATATGAATTAAAAATGGAAGCCTTCTCAATTTTACGTGGGTAAGGGTGCATTGAGTGGGGGAGGGAGAAGACAGCTTGGATGAGTACCGAGACTACTGAGACAGGCATTTCCTGACTCTTGAATGGAATGACCATTAATATATGATGCGTGTAGTGTCTACTTGAAAACAATCTGTCATTGTGAATAAACCGACCCTCTGTTTAACAGACGCCACCACACTTTACAGGCTTTTTCTCAGGGGCTGTGCTTATTTTGAACTTAGCTGAAAATCTACGGACACTGCTTTACTTTTAACGTGGCTAAATTAAGGCTGCTAGGTGCAGCTCACTTCCCTGGTTTGAAAAAGGTTATAACCAAAAATCTTCTTTGAATGCATTAACTTCTGTCCATTAAAGTTTTCCTTTTCCAAGTTTTGTTTGAATCACCCTTCATAGACATCAAGCAGGAGGGACACCTTAATTTGCTTATGAAGAGGGGCTAAATACTTTTTGGTTAATAAAACAGCTGGACCATCTGCCGGTCATGGTCCTCCTTCTACCTTAATAGAAAACCATAGTGGAAGTTAAGTCTAAGATTAAACTAATTTTATTTTTCAAAATAAAGTTCTGGGAATTCCTTGGTTGCTAAAGGGTGGGGAAGGGCCTTTTAAATGAGGAATTCATTCAAAAATTTATGTTAAAAAAAGATGTTACGTTACATCCATACAGTCGAGTAATTCCTAGCTCCAACTTTCGCCACCTCACTCTATCGCCGATTTTAGGTGCACTGATATCTAAATATGCATCGCAAGTTATTTGTTGATGCGCGGATTTCTGCAGACAATAAGCAGTTTGTTTGCCCACTTTGTTTCCTACACGGGACGCCATTGCCAGATGGCCATCTAAGGCATTAAATAAAACTGAACAATTCTGTACGAAGACTGCATGTTCGCCTGACCTCTGTTATTAAAAAAAAGGCTTAAAATATACGAGACCAGTTATGAAAAATCACCGTCTATGCAAGAAAGAGGAACGCCCAGAGTTTTTTTATTCTGAGTTGTAAACTGATAGTATCTTCTGCTGCACTAAGCCGCATAAAGGTTAGTAGCTTTACCGTACTGCGCAGTAAAAAGCCCACGATATGTTACCCCGTTTCTCCGTGATGTCGTTTAGTAAACATCCCAATCCAATCGAACTCTGAAATCCAGTTTAACTAGTAAGAAAAGTTGCCTGTGAAATGGCTGCCACATCGGTCATTTTCAAGTATTTCGAATAAGTATAAGGATTAGATTTTTTATAGTTGTGCAAAAGGGTATGTGTGACTAGATGGTGAATGATTCCGCTTTAATATGTAGTGAGCCAAGACAACCTCTATGGGAAGTGAGAATCCTAACTATTGAGCGTTATTGTTATGCAAGAATAACGCTGGCTGTCGAAATTCAATTCAACAGAGTTTTTAATTCTACGATAAAGGCATATTGTTTGACAGGCTTACCAACGTCCCCACACAGTCATACCTGAAAAGAACTTTCAATCAGAAAAAATACACGGATTAAAACCTTAACGAACTGCCGATGCCTAATAGCCTTGATTGCCATGCAATTCGATGGCTGTCCAATTGAGTGGTAAAAACCGGTTCACGTAAACTGCAAGGTTCCCAATGATATAATGTGGTGGGCCTTCGGTTACAGAGCCATTCATTATAGCCAAATCAATGAGATAACTATATAAGGTATCATTGTGATTTACTGCTCAAACAAAAATGCTTCTGGCAAAACCAAAGAAACTTATCTTATCCGACGGCTTTTACACCTATGAACACCAGAAATTCCAATTTTTTTCAAACGCGCTTTGCACGTATCAAAGCGAGCCGACATAAAGTCAGACGGAATCGTTAAATACAGGAGAGGTTTGAATTAATGTTTGCGGCTTATAAGAACAATTGCATGCAGCATAAATAATTTGACTAGTTTGGAGTCTGGAAGACCTACTTGGATATTATGTGCAAAGAACAATCAACAATTAAGCGGCATTGTGTATTTATTATTCCCTTTGATGAATCACTCTGTTTGATGTAATCTCTTTGTTATAAACTGCTTTATTAAACCTTAACTTACTGCGGTTTGTTATTATAATTTTCTGAGTGCTTGTTATTCGGTAAACAGGTAGACTTTACACGCTAAGAAATAATCGTATTTGAAAATCTGCAAAGTCATACACCCTAAAAATCCTTTTTTTAATGACTTTGGGGATTTGAAGTGCATGGGACGAACCTATTCTGTGTTTAAGGAACGTTCTGGCAAAAATTAAAATATTCCATGAGATATGGTAACCAATCTATCAATAGGAAGTTTAAAGAAAAAATGAATATTTCCTCAAATGGCAAATGTAGAAATATTTGTTAAGCATCCTTTCTGTAGAATATCTGTACCTCTAAACACTGCAACTAAAATTCACATTGGCAATGCGGTGATTATGTTAGCTCACGTTAAAAAAATTATCCGAGGCCAACACAGCCATCTCGTGGTAACGTCTCTAGCTGATAATTTTTCAAGCTTTCTTAATGAATAATTTATATTAGCTGGCCGCTCAACAATGCTGGCTAGCGGTTCTTAGATCTTTGGTCTCTCTTGAAGACTGCGTGCAAAATAGTGGTAAAGGTGTTGCTCAATGAGACATTGCGCTTTGAGCATATTTGAAAATCAGACACACATTCTGCATGCATTCCATAGAGTTTTACATATTGTGAGCTTAATGCCGATGACGGTTCCTCACAATCTACTCATTTTTAGTTGAATAATTCAGTGATCACAAGCCGAAACCGTGTCCTATTCCGAAAAAACTGATTAACTGAGCAGCATGGAACTGAATATCAAAATGACAAAGCTGACTGACTGACAGCCTTCATCATGTATTATTTTCTCGAGAAGATTTAATTTTCAGCACAATGGTTTCATCCAAAGTTGTGGGCGTACTCAAAATTTCATGTGATCACCGAGAAAAGTACCTGCAATAAGTAGTTCTGCAACGCCTACGATCCTGTTGAAATGAGGCGAATGTCATTACTTGGATATATTTTGCATAGAGCATCTTTTTCACGAAGACATTTACTGAGAGCACTAAACTTCCACCATTCGTACTATCTACTGGTAGATGTTTTGCATTTTTGTGCCCCAGGTGTAAGAGTTCGCCCCATTTTTCACATGTTAACTCACCTTGTATTCTGTCTATTTGGAGCACTATTTGTCTGACCTTAGCGCTTAAACGATCGCTATATTTATTTTTGTACGCTAAGCATTAGCCTCAAAAAACCAAAAATTACCAACAAATAGGCTGATAAAGGAGCCTTTCGTCAGCCTTTCTAAAATTTGCGATTAAACTAAATGAGATATCACTTACTTACTTTGGTTATGTGGTGCAATCCATCCAGTTCAGGTTACATTTTGACCCAAAACTAGACCTCTTAGGGAATGACGCATAAAACTAAGCAAATAAAAGTGCACATGGAAGGTAGACAACGAGTGGGGGGGTTCAATGGCCGTTTCTAGCATATTTTTATTCATCAGTCAGCCAGACCCCAAGACACCTTAGGTGTCATTTTCTCTTAACCATTTTTTGCATTGGACCAAACTGGTTGACCTAAATGGCGAACAGTTCCTGTTATTTACAAAAAGGTGACCGGTGCAACCTCTCTCAGTAGATATTACCCGAAATTGTGCCGTGTTTTCTATATTGGAAATGATTGCTTTGGGAAGGTTAAGATGTTGAATACCGTGCATTATAATTCCAAAATATTTGAGCCACGCCCAAATATCACCTTTTGAATGAGCTTCCTTTTGGCTACCAGTGAAAATAAAACTGGGTAGAGTTTGAAACTGGCTTATATAAGTGATCCATACTTATTGAAAGTTGAAAAACCAGGTAGTATCGTGATAGTGGTAATCAATAAGAACGGTTGCTTGGCAATTTATTGTAATTTACCAGGGTTCAAGGCATTATCATTCCTTTGTGCCACTAAAGGATTGCATTGCATCACACTACACGTGAATAACATGTCTGATTTGAGTTAAAAATATTGAGCCTTCTAAACTTCCAACCCTTATAATCAAATGATTCAGTCTTAGGAAAGAGAATTCACTCAAATTGGCCTTATTTTCTTCCCTAGGGCTGATTAAAAAAGGATTGGCTATTATTTATCCGGAATCTCCTGAAATCTTGTGCAGTTGTTATCAAATACACACGCTTATATTTGAGAACACGAAAACTCAATTTGAAGACACAGCAACGATGATTTCACGGTAGGAGCATTGACGACAACAACCAGCACGAAGATAGTGAGAGGACGAATCCAAATTGATACAGTTGCTGTTGTGACAACCTACAAACAAACTCACCTGATTTTCCAAGTTTTCTTTGTTGCCTTAATATTTTCATAAACTCGCGTAAAATTGCCATGCGTCCATGATGGTTGAATTTTAAGATCCACTCTTGTTGCCTGGCCGTCTCACAAAAAACATTTTTCCTAGGTAAAACCACCCAGCAGATTAATGAAGAAAAAATTGTTTTTTTACGCGAAGAACATGATATGAGGCGAGAAGAAGACCTCGTGTCTATTCTATGGCTTTTTCTTTCCCCCAGTGGGGCTGTCCGTCATTATGTCAATTTGCACCCCAAATTGGCAGACCGAAGACCAAAAGCAGACTGTAAGCAAGTGTTCTTTAACTAAAAAAGACTGACGAAAGATCACGAATCGGCCAGATGAACATTAAGCGTCAAAGACCAAGTAGTAATACCTTCACAAGTTTGATTTCACTGCTAATATAATTTCTAAAATTTGGGCAAAAGTAATTCCTCTGAAGTTTTCTCAGTCAAATTGCACTTTACATATGTGTGAAATTTAAATTGAAATGCAACTCGGTCTTACCGAAGTGTTAGAAATTTTATCTTTAATGCGAAATGCATCACGTCCCTGAAGGCATAGACATAAATAACAAAGATTAAAAATTTTAAGATAAAATTGAAAGTGGTCAGAAGCATGATGGTTCTGTTTAATATGTGAGCAATGTACTTTTAAAAGAGAGTTTGAAAAGAGCGCTATAAATGAAATTGTCAAAACGTAGTAGGCAGGTATGGATAAATTCTTTCTTCTAGTACTTTTTTATTAATTTATTCTGCACAGAAAATGCTTAGCAAGTATGCCCAACGTCAGTCTTACTATAGAATCTATTAAAACAACAACTGCTAAAATCTTTAATATTGATTACAGATTAAGTTTTGATACATTTCTAAAACTCTTGTCATTTCGATGCAACCCCGGAAGTAGTCCATTGCAACTTCTCCAATTTGGATTCTGAAAAAATGTGAATATTTTTGGCCAATATTGCAGAAGCGTGAAAAATGTTTTCTCACGATAGAGGTACGAGTAGTGTTGAATTTGTCAAAGAGATATTGATGCAGTCTTCAATGGGTAAATATTTGTTCACTGTCAGTGTAAAATTTGAGAAAATTGTGAAAAAGATTGAATTTTTATCAGAGATAACTCTTTGAATGAGATCAAACAATTGGAGTCAGAAATGGTTCAGATCAGTGCAAGATTCGTGTGCAAAAATAACAGCTGCAACATTGGGAACGTATCTTTGACTGAAGAGTTTTTAAGTAAACCTGGCTATCTTAAAGACAAAGGAAGTTCATAAGTGTTTGACGTTTTCGTTCAATCATCCAGTTATATTAAGGACGACGTTAGCTACTTGGCTACCACAGAAACAACCAGGGAACCAGTCGCCCAAAGAGTCAGCAGAACTAAGTCATAAGGTCCCAATTTTCTGAAAGAAAAGAAAACAAAGTTAATGAAACTCACCTAGTAACGGAACAGCCGGTGGGATTGACGCCCAGTGGGATGCACTAAGCCCCATAATAGTGACGAACGCAATGGGAAATTTGGCTGCCAAAATTGTGAGGTGTTTGCATTCAAATGCACAAGAACCTTTTATACCAACTTGATTAGTTAAAAATTTGCCGTACAGAACTTTTTCTGGATGTGATAACAGTAACCGAAACCTGGCTGTCTGGCAGTATTCGAGATAGCGAGATAACTGGATACCAGCTATGTTGGAGGGACAGAGAAAACCGACAGGGTGGTGGAATAATTGCGCAACCAAGTTTGCGTGTAACACGGAAGCTATATGGTTGACAAGCAAGGAGCTTGGCTCTCCGTGGCTTGATACCCTTTCTGCCTACAGGCCACCTAAAACAGACCGAATAGCCAAAACCCGTTCTTTGGAACAGTTTGAAAAATTATCTAGTCGATATAATGTCATGATTATGAGCGAATTAAACGCAAAAGGAATTAACTTGTGCACTTTTTAATCGATATGCACGAAATCGACTTCACAAAACCTTGATTGCACTCCTCACACAACATGTCCTGTTTCCAACCGAAACACATCAAGGTCAATGGGCTATTTATATTGACCTGATTTTTACGAAAGCATCAGGCAGCATTGATGAGGCTATTTCCATGCCAATGGCCGGCCGAAATAATTATGCAGTACTTAAGTCGGATTATTTTTTATTCTCAAATTTGGCTACTGTAGACGATAAAAAGCGTAACATTTGGCGAGGTAATTTTAATTGGATAAGAGCAGAGTTAACCACATCGGCTGGACCTTAGTGTTTTGAGGCAACGTGAACGACGTTTTGACGTTGTTCAGAAACGTACTTCTGCAGTTAATCTGTAGTTGACCACAACAAGTGACATAGGTTGTTAACAAGAAACCTAAGAAGGAAAAAAACACAGAGGAACAAACTAGCACACATGATCCTTAAAATAATTTGGGAATTCTGGAAATATTTTCTGCGAAAAGCAACACAAAATCGCAATTTACTTTATGCAATATCCGTCGTATTTCATTAAATAGATATCAAATTGCACAAGGTTTCTTCGTCCCTCCGCGGAGAACATGCTGACTACAAGCATTAGTTATATCCTGTTTTCATACATTCGTATTCGAAGGGAATTACAGGAAATTAAACAGTCAACATCTCCTAGACGAGAGGGAATTTCACCCAAGATTCTCAAAGAGCCTGCAAGTGGATAACCTTTGTCAATGCTCTTTTAAATCCCTTTGACTCTGGAACACTTCCTGGGAATTAGAAGCTGGCGCATATAACACGAAGTGGTAGCCAGGCGTCGATGAAAAATTACAGGCCAATAAGCTTCACATATATCCTTGACAAGGTTATGGAAAGGATCAGTAAGAGCAAATTGGAGCAATTTATAGAGGCTCACAACATGTTATCAAACAACCAACACGAGTTTTGAATTGGAAGATATCGCACGACCAATTAGATGCCATCTCTTCAGAGCATTGCCTTCATTCACTTTCAAAAGACCTTTGACAATTTGCCGAGCCAAAAACTGCTGTACAAGCTTGAAGGGATAGAAATCCGAGGCAACTTCCTCAAAGGCACCGAAAACGTCTTTGTTGATCAGCACCAGGTTGTGTGCATCGGCTAAGAGAGGTTAAGGTCTGCTGTGATCGAGAGTGGGGTTCCAATGGTTCAGTACTAAGATGCATTCTGTTCCTCATATAGGTGGACGATTGTGTCAGACATTTAGAAGCAGCAATGTTTGCGGACGACCTGCAAAACTGGAGTGTAATTTAGAGACCTGCCAACGGGGATAGACTGCAGGCTGGTCTTAATCGGTTGGTTGAGTGTTCGAATAGATGGCTTCTGCGTTTCAAAATTCATACGTGAACAAGACTTTGCCTAGGCAACGGAGCTAGATCTATCAACAGTAGAAGCTACTTTCTCAGCGGTGCAGCCTTGTACGATGTTAAATCTTATAAAAACCTTGGTTTTCTGACGAAGAATTACTTAAACCATCCTCTTATTGTTCGAAAGTAACAAAGAGCGCAATGCCAGTATTGCACACCATCAGGAAAGTATTTGCAGGTTCCGATGAAGGTTACTTCACAAGGATTTGCAGAACATTCCTGCGACTGGATTTGAAATAGACTATACAAGCCTGGAGACCTTGGACAGTTTAAATCAGAAAGCCTCTAAGTTCAAAGGTGAGCAATCAAAATAGTTAAGCGTCCAAGCTCCTTGCCATATACAACACGCCTAAATATGTTCCCTCCGAGATACAGGCAAATGCGCGGGGTGATCTCCTACAGGCACTGCGTATTGTGAAAGGCTTGGACTATTTGTTGGCTTTCGAGCACTATTTTCAAATTGCTACCATGATCAATCTCCGAGGTAATCAATCAAAACTGCGTTCTCAGTACATAAGACTGAATGTGAGCAAATTCTCCTTCTCGGCCAGCATGTTCAAACGATTGAGTGCCCTAAATAGATGTTTTGATGTCATAATTACTGGAACGCCTTAAAATGAACATTGACAGATTTATATGTTAAAAGGAGCCCACGGTAGGAAAAATATAACTTAACAATTTAGACTCACGCCCTTATTGTCACATTTTATGTTCCTTTTTGAATACTTTGAACTCACCAGTTTCTCCGAATACTGCACTAAATTTCAGGTTAAAAAAAGGATACTTAAGGTATCATGCCTATTTCTCTCAATACACAGAGCTGAACTGAAGGCAGTTCAGGGAAAAGACCAGATTAGGGCCATTTTAGGTGAGCGATACCCATGCCGTCATCTTTGCGGGCTTGGTCTATTTTGTAGGAACAAATCTGCGTATGGCGCGTGTAGATGGTTACTTAGATTTCCAACCCAGTTTCAGTCATCTTGGAATGCGGACTTTTTCTAAAATTATTCAATTGCTGTGTTCCTCTCGTAGTACACACAGCGGGCAATGTCTGCCAGGGCCGGACTATCAATATTCACTGATGTTAAGCATAGTTGATGAGTAAACGAAACGATTGTAACAGAAGGGTAAATGGAGGTTAAAAATGTCGAGGACTGATTGAAAATACATCTCTGCCACAATTGCTTCATTAAGTTTAAAAAAATGGACAAAATAATCTTAAATGTATGCTAATTTGAAGCTCAATTACAACAGGTGTGCTTTCTCATAAAAATTTATCCAGAATAGGAAAATACGGTTTTGCCTACAAAATGTTACTTGAGTAGGTTTGTAATAGTAATAACTTCGTAGAATAATCTTAAGATATTTTTTCTCCCATCGGGATGCTGGCTTTTGTGTAACTTCTTTCAGGCCGATTAAAAAATTTCATTTGTGGAATAAAGTATGAATTTTCCAATGCATTATTTATTCCTTTATAAACTCAAACATACCTTTCAGAAAAATGGCATAAAACATTTTTTAATACAGTTGGTAAGTTAAGTCTACTTTAATCTATACACTTGATGAGGGAGCAGTTGGGTTTTAAAAACGTTTAAAAAACGTTTTTTTATAATTTTTAATATCACCGGCTGTTACACCTGTATACAGGGATCCGCATAGACAAGTTGTACATTTTCCATGTAGAGCAACTTAGATAAGTCCATGCGTTCGAAAGAAGACGTAATAAAGATCTTGTAAAAGTTGTCAAATGATTTGAACCACGTTGCCTACTTTGCAGGTCAATATATATATATATATATATATATATATATATCAAGGAAATAATTTCTGAAATTATTAAGTGCAGGACATGAAGTCAGGTGATTAAGACATGACTTTTTAGGGTCAGACCCGAAATTTCAATGAACATTTGGGTCGAAGACAATCAACCACTGTGTTTAACCACGTAATACCCGTTTTAAAAACAAATAGTACTAAAAGTAGTATGAATCTTATATGGCAAAGACATTATACCGTACTTCCGACATAGGTACTAGATAAAAGCCCAGACACGTGTTTCGCCGATGTTTCTGCTGCTGCGTGACACAGCAACGATTGGTTCGGCTCCTCAGTGGGTCCCCCAGCGTTCTCTTTGCGGTTTCTGGTATATGGATTCCAGGGAATAATCGGGGAACTAATTTCTGAAATTATTAAGTACAGAAACATTGGCGAAACACGTGTCTGGGCTTTTAGCGAGTACCTATGTCGGAAGTACGGTATAATGTCTTTGCCATATATATATCAATATGAAAAGAAAAGGCGATCTCAGGGACTATATGTGTATTGTCCTGACGTTTCAAAAGCATACAAGCTTCCATCGCCGCAGGTGAGTATCGTACCGCGTCTTACAGTATTTATAGGGGGTGATAACCATTTTTGTAACACAGCGTTGATTGGACGGGTTAACATTAACAGTGTACACGATAGGAGGACGGGGTGAGGGAGTCCTTCTTTGGCTTTGGCGTTCTTTGCCGGCATACACACAGGAAATTGCTGTCGGTTGACATGTCTCTGGTTGAGGGGGGGCGGCCATTGTCTGGGTCCGCATTGACCTCAATTGGCGCCCTGGGTCGATAGTCATGTTTGTGTCCTGAGGGCATGCCTCCTCGTCTGTCGGGGTAGTAATTGATTCGGCGGTAATCATGACTGCGCCTTCGTCGGCCCCGAATTGTGGCGTGGTTAGGTGCATATCCGTCCTAGGTTCTCCCGCGGTGGAATTCATGTTTGGCCTAATGCCATGTTTGCTCTTACGTTCGATGAGCTGCGCCCGGAGGGCCTGGTAGGCTGTCGGAAGGGCGACACAACGGTTGATCGACGTAGGCTCCGTGTGCCAGGCTTCGATTGTTTCCCTGGTTACGCGGTCATTTCCTCGACCCGGGATTTCGGCGTTTGGAAGGCGAACGTGTGCCCAGAGTTCGCACAGTGTTCCGCCACCAGGGACCATGGGTCCATTCTCCTCACTGCCCGCACGTGTTCGGTAACACGGGTCTGCAACCGCTTCCCTGTCTCTCCGACGTTGTTAACTTCACAGGAGTCACATTGGATCCGGTAGATGATGTTTGACGTCTCACCTCGTGGAAGGGGGGCTTTCGGTCTCATAACTAGATTCCGAATGGTTGAATCCGGTCGATGGGCGATTCCGATCCCCAGCGGTCTGAGGAGGCGGGAAACTGCCTCAGAGACGCCGTCAATGTATGGCAGTGCACGCCAGACTTTTGGCTGTTCTGTTACTAGATTTTGTCTTGGTTGGCCAGCCTGCTGCGCTCGATGAAGTAACGAGGGTATCCGTTGGCCATCATAAGGCGCTGGAGGTAGCGGAGTTTTGCCCTTTTGTCGTCCGACTCGCTGCAATGTGTTTCTACCCTTCTATAGAGAGTTCGCGCACAACTGAGTTTGTGGCACAACGGGTGCTTACTGTGGTAACTTAGGATTTGGCGTGTGTTGGTTGCCTTCCTATAAACCGTAGTTTTTATGTGCCCATTGGATTTTTGATGGACAAGAACATCCACGAATGGCAATTGGTTGTTAATTTCGGCCTCCATTGTGAATTGGATGTCCGGGAAGATGGAATTCAGGACATTATGGAATTCTTCGATCATTTTTCGTTTGAGGATGACGAAGGTATCGTCGACGTATCGAGTCCAAAACGTTGGCCTGTAGTTTGCGAAAACCAGAGCCTCAAGCTTTTGGAGAACTGCCTCAGTGATGAAGCCCGAGAGCGGCAATCCCATTGGTGTCCCTCTGATCTGCTCGTACATGGTCCCCTCGAAGGTGAAGTACGTCTTCAGACAGAGTTTTAAGAGTTGGACAAGATGTCCCCGCTTCACCGACTGGCCTGCATCATCGTAATGCTTCTCAAGCAATTCGCTTACCGTTTTGACTGCTAAGTCCTGCGGGATTGAAGTGAAGAGAGAGAGGTGACATCAAATGACACCATGACCTCGTCTGCGGTGAGTCGCATCCCCCTGAGCCGTTCCAGGAACTGAGTAGCCGAAGTGACCGTTGTGGCTGCGCCCGAGGTGAGAGACTTCAGGTGTCGGAACAACCATTTAGCCAGATTGAACGTTGGTGCACCACGCAATGACACAATTGGACGGAAGGGAATATCGGCCTTGTGTACTTTTGGTAATCCGTAGAACCTTGCTGCAGCTGCATCTGATGGTTTTATTGCCAGTCTTACCAACTTAATTATTACTTTGTTTGTCTGCATATCGGCAAGCGTTTTGTCTAGCTGCATCATCAGCTTCTTCATCAGTTCACCATCGCATCGAAGATATGCCTGTCGGTCTTCCAGCAGGTTGTTGGCCTTTTTGAATATATATATATCAATTGGAAAATAGGCATCCCAAGAAATATAATTAGAAGCAAAGATGTTCTTTAAGAAACAATAGGTAACTTTGTTATGTAAATTTTCGACGCTGGCACCCCAGGTCATCATCAGACTTGTGGTAAGTGTGCAAAAATAGTTCAAAATTAACACGTGCCGGAAAATTCGATATCGCTTTGTCATTTACTGCCAATTGTTGTCATTGTGGGTGTATTTCCATTTGGATTGGCTCTCGCCTCTCGCCTTGCTAAGTATGACCGTCATCAAGCAGCGTAACATGAAATTGTATATTTCAACGCTGTTACACAAGAAGGTAGTTTTTCTCCCGTTTTTACATTGTCTTAGATGCAATTGACCAAGGCAAGAATATTTTCTCTTCATTGCGCCGAAAGGGACGTGACAGGAATATAAGATTTCTAAGCCTACATGTTCACAGGTCGGTCGATGACTAATAAATTTAAATAGAATCTTCAGGTGCAATACTAAACGTACTATTTGGTGTATATAAACATGACTATTCTATTGTTAAATTTCTATATAAATATTTCTGGTAGTCTATTACGATGAGTTGCAGATAGTTTTTGAAAATGAGGTGAATTCTTTACGATTTTCAGTGTCTTCAGTCGACTGCCCATAAATAAACATTCCGTTCGATGTGTTTGGTAAAACCCTCAAGATAACATGTTATTCAAAAGCATTTACGAAGCAGTGACTTTTTGGGCATTCATTCTAATTTAGACGGCCATCTGGGTCATATTTTTAGACCCACACAAACATGCAAACTCACTGCCATGAAAAATGAACGTCCACAAAAAAAAGCTGAGAAAATATATGCATATAATTAGTTAAAAAATGTTCTTCAATAAGTAACCTTTTCAAAAAGTGCTTTAGTTAGATGCTTCGCTGTCGAATGCCTACGTGATTAACGTTTTTTTAAAGGGAATTCAAGAAAAAACTGGGACCGTTTGACCAAAATTTCGACTTCACTAAAAAGTAGGGATACAATTTCTGTTGAAAATAAAAGAACACTCTTTTCTCTTTGTATTGGGGAATTTTTTGATATCTTCATTTACTTCTCAGTCTAGTTCTCAGCTCTCAAACACACAAGAGAGTGACCGAATATATATACAGATTTTGCGATAAAATGTGAATTTTCTGCCCCTTCCGTTTCAAGTTTCCTTATTCATTTGTAGTCAACTGCAGACCGAAATTGTTTTTTCAGGATTCGCGTATGCCGGGACTGCGAAAAGTTGCGGTTTATCATCGCGTCTCGTATATATGCGCGTTTAAGGTTCTAAAAATCGATGTGGTAAAACAAAGTACATTCACAAAAGTTTATTATAGCGTTTTTTGGTACAAAATGTCATGACTTTTAAAAATTTGATTTTTTAAACTATATATGTCATTATTTTATCAAAAACAATGTTAGCTCTCAAACTTGCATTAACCTGATTTTTGTGAAAAAAAATGTTCCGTTCTCCGAAGAGATATATTCCAACTATTTCTGGCCGTTATTAATTTCATTCGTAGTACCTTTCAAAACAAAATGCTTTGGTCCGTAGCTTTCATAGCACAGGGAAATTCCCGGATAGCAAGAAACGTCGGATTTTGCCTCATGTAGCCCCATTTTCCCATCAATACACAGATTTAAAGTGAACTCTTTAGTATTAAACAGCTTTCTGTGTATCAATGGAATATAAAAAACAAAATTAACACCTTAAAATGAGTTTCCTGCTTCTACCTCAAATTCTGATATAGACTTTAAATAAGTTAGGAAATCTACTGTACATAAATATAACGCTTTGGGAATACATATTTTAGGTTCCTTATATGTTTCATCATTTGAAGCAGTTTGAAAGCCTTAGGTTACCTTTTCATTCAGTAAAAGTTTTGAAAAAGGCTTATTTTATTCCATAAAAATTGCATAAAATAATATTTTTTTCGCATGCTTCCTCAGAAATATCATGAACTAAGAATGACATAAAATAATCAATGATAAAATGTGCTGCTGGGCAAGTATCCCTTTTTAAACATTGTGATTTTTCACAGGTGACCAAAGTAAAGCTCGTTCAAAAGCTGACATACCAACGTGACTGAGATGTCTTGACATTATGCTGCATGATGATTAATATAATGCTGCTACTAAAGTAATATTTTCTAATCGAAAAGACATGCTATATAATCGATTCGCCTTTTATGCTTATCGACTAGAAGAAGCAGAATCTTTTTGAAAACAGTAAACTGTCTTGAAACTCTACATGTTTTGGAAGATATCATTCTCTATTACAGTGAAAACTTTCACTGAAAAGTAATAATTTCAAAGTACGCAGTTTTATAATATATTCAAAGCATATCAAAGCTTAAACCTTTGACTGGAAAAGCGTTACCTGAATACGTTTTTATGTTAAAAACCGGTTTGATGTTTTTATTCAATTAATAAGCCGTAAAATTATGAGGTGGTAGAACTGAAAAATTTTGAAGTATTTAATGATGGCAGCTTGTAGGAAAAATGTTTTATGGATTTGTAAAGCAAAACAAATGAGAAAGATGATCTTCAAAAGGTAAACAGGGCTAGCGGGCAACTTAAACCGTTTCTGAAGTGTTTGATTACTTACACACCTGCCCACGAATAATTGCATTTAATTTTATTTTCTGAAAACTATAAAGTAAGCAAATAGTCCGTGCCTATTCCAAGAAATAAAAGCCCTGTTTTAAAATCTAGAGCTAATGAATATTATTATTTTTGGGTACTTGAAATACTGTTATTTTTCCAATTTTGTACCCAATCTCATGATACTTGTAGTCTCTCTGGAGTTTGCGTGCCCAACTGCGTGACAACGCTAAATCAATACCACATCTGCAGCAAAAACTCTCTCTTTGTCATTACTTTGCTAAAAAATGGCTAAATTTAATCCTATTTTTGGTCTTTTAAAAAATAAGAAAACTATGCTAGGCATTGCGTATGACAACCTTTAAGTTGCAGCTTAAAAAAATTCGGATTAAATTGTACTGAATGCAAAATTTTGGCTTGCCGATGTGTGTCGTAATCGTAGCTGTCCACAAATAAATTAAAGACGTAGCAGTGGCATTCAATTTCACCAACCTTCCCACATTTTAACTTAATAAAAGGTCTTAAACTGCGCTTAACAATATACTGCTCGCAAATCGACGCATATTTCGAAACAGTTGTAGCCTGTAACGAAACAAACCGACTATGTATCAACAAAAAATTAAAAATAAACATTTTGCCAAATTTGATGGCACATTTGCTGCTTGTGGGCTTGGTTTCCGTTGTTTTAATTGGCCCTGCGGGGACACTGAAATCGATTTTGCTTTTGGTTTTTTTACGAAGTATATGCAGTCAGGCTTTTCTAAGCTGACCCTTAAAGCAGCCACTAGACGCTCGCCGACACAGGCGTATAGGCTGCCACTATGAAGTCTTCCACTCTGGCCAAAGATACCACTCAGTTATCTGCATTCCATGGCGTGAACACTTGAAAACGAGTTTGTGTGCAGCATACGAAATTACGCCCACCAAAATAAGGGTGAAAATGGAAAATCTTTTATTATCCAAAAGAATTGATTCTGTTTTGCCTGAGGACAAAAATAATGAGCATTATGACTTAAAGGTACTAGAGAAGGAGGCAAAAAACAATTTTTCTGTACTATTGTCAGTAAGCATTTGTGCTATGATATAATTTAGAATATTCCAAACTGTTACTTTCCATTATACATAATATTAAAATGTAAATACCAGAAATAGAACACTGTATGCATTAATTGGGATGTTTGGGCTTTTGGCGTCAGTTTAAAAGTAGATATGGTCAATACTTCAAAACGTTTATTCGTTCAAAGTTTCGGATTCACATTCGGTCGAAACATAAGAACCTTTGTCCTTTGCTGTATCCGAGGGTGGTTCTGTATTTAAATCCTAAATTTCGAATGCCTGAAATTCCCGTTCCAGTCAGCACTTTTAATTCTTTCCAGATACTTCCTGAAGTGGCTTTTTCGTTTCCATCGAAAGGTTTTCATTATTGCCAGTTTAATTCTCATACTTTGTCTTGAGCATACGTCAGCAAAGGTCAAAAAATTGAAATTTGTTGTTGATGTAGCGAAATCACTTAAAAAAAGGTTTTGTAACATTAATCCACCTCGTCAGTATGCCGGCTTTTTACCGAGCACCTTTCCAACCACCTGTGAAATATTTAATTCAAAAACGGCTAACTATGCAGAAGGGCTGTTCCAAATCGATTTACTATGGTTTTATACATTCAAATATATTTTTCAAGAAAGCAAGCATGAAAATATCCTTCATTGCAATTTTGCGTGAGCAAATTACATAATTAAGGCTTTGGTATTAACGAAAAAGTATCATTTAGATAGCAAAATGTTCATATTATGAGATAATAATTAACATAAAACGTCCATATATAAAGCATCATACCTGTTAATTTATTGTTCCTGCCAATACGGTAATATAATATGTTCCGCAAACATTGCAGAAGTTTAAACGCAATATGGAAATTCTTTCTTAGAGTGTACACAAATGTGTAATTTGCTTTTGGTACAGGTGAACAATATGCAGATTGGAAACCCTGAATGCAATTGCATTAGCAGAAATACGTTTTCGAAGACCTAAAGATATCCTTTTCTACAGCAGGTTTATTGAAAAAAATGCTCTTGAATACGAAAATGAATATACAAAAATGTATTCAAGCGTATTTTTATAAAATATATTTGATCTTATAAGGGCTTCCATAAG
This sequence comes from Schistocephalus solidus, assembly GCA_017591395.1. Classification (NCBI taxonomy): domain Eukaryota; kingdom Metazoa; phylum Platyhelminthes; class Cestoda; order Diphyllobothriidea; family Diphyllobothriidae; genus Schistocephalus; species Schistocephalus solidus. Next base: position 29,861 of record WEDG01004363.1, read on the forward strand.
CAATAAGAACATGAATGCTAACTAATCTGTAATTTTTATAACGTGTCATTTGCAGACGAGCGAAACTAAGCTTGTTCAAAAGCGGGTATCCTGAAGGGGCTGCTTTACATGGGAAATTATGCTGTAGATAATTAATAGTAAAATCGCACTTAAGAACTCTTTTTGAAATGAAAGCACGTTTCCGAATTTTGGTTAATATTTAAAGAGAAAGCACATCTATTCTTTTTCAGTTTTAGACCCATCTTATGGAGCAGTGAATAGTGCAGAGCATGAAATAATGACTTAGACATCCCAGAAAGCGAGGAGTTGCATGTGGGGCTTTCGACAACTACAAGAAGTTACATTCATTGATGAACGCTCACTGATTTGTAACGCAATGGGTCGCGGGTTCGATCCTTGGGTGGTGCACTACCTGTGGTTGAATATGACTGGCTGACGATGGCTATTAAGCCATAAATAGCCATTTTCAGGATTTTAGTCTTTGCCGGCAATATTATTAAGTTTAATAAGTGTTTTCATCTGTATCCTACCTACTTAAATTCAATGAAATATATACAAACATTTTTTCTGTGATAGATCGTTTGAAATGATCCCTCTAATTATGGATGAAATGCACGAAAAAACGACACCTAAAGTGCATTTTTACAGGAAAGATACCATTGACATGGAAATTCCAGTTTTACTGCATGGTTTTGCATGTAATTTCATCATTTGCAGGAGTTAAATAAACTCTAACTAGTCAGCAGTATTTAAAATTATTCAGAAAGCAAAACCATGCATGAAGAACCGGATATTATCAGTCAAAATAATCAATTTTGACAAATCACACAAAGGTATGTCTTCAAAACTGGTTGTTCCGGAAACGGCTGTCAGTCAAAATGGGCACTTTGTGCTGCAAAAATGGGCTTTTGACACATATGTCAAGCTGAACTCTGTAAAATCAAAAAAACTGGAGAAACGCTACCTACCACAATGCTTGTGGCCATAATACACGCCATTGTTACACAAAGAACATTTAAAATAATTACCCGGTATGCCTTAGTGCTTATGAATTCAAACGCATTTTTTCAATGCACATAAACGGAACCATTAATACTGATACTTTCCCGGGAATTATTTATGAAAAGGTCATCAAAGGGCAAAGTCAAGTTATATGCAACACCAAGAAATGGATTTGGAGTATGTCATCAAAATGGGATCTACTATTTCTGAGTCAAGTGTGGTGTAGAAAACTCTAAAAAAAGAATTGAACTGCCTCAGACTAGCAAGCATGGCTCTCTTTCAAAAAATATTACGATCAGAAAAAAGAATTCGAGCTTTTTTGATGTGATACACAGTCGAAAAATTACTTTCTGCAAATCAAAATGAACTGAGTGTGGTACGCTTTAATTTTATTCCAACAGTTTTTGAGTTGAAAGTATGAAAAAGTGCATTCTCGATTTAAAAAATGAAAGTATTTTTAAAATTTAACTGTACACAGTGAGCATTTTGGAAAACCATGATGATTAAAACTGACATATAACTGGAATTTATATTTAACCGTTCAATTGGTAGCTCAAGAAATCAGAAAAAGTTAAAGTCGATCTCCTTTGAATCTATTTTAAAGTAATACATGTTTACCGTAGATAGCCTAACCCATAAAATGTCATGCTCAAAATTTAAGGTCGCAGTATGGCACACATTTGACGTTTTTAATTTGGTATTTTTTACGAATTGAAGGCGCAGAAACCTGTATAGCAACGTAGAGTCCAGTTCAGATCTGTTTATTGGAGGAAAAATAGGGCACAATCCATGTTTCTATATTTTCAGGTATTTTACTACGGTATTGCGCTTTTTGGACCAAACCTACTCGTTTGTGTGCCTTGTACTTTAAATGAATCTTTTTATGCGCTAGAAAAGTTTTAAATAAATCTATTCAGAAAACAGAACATATGATCTTAAGTTCCGGATAATCGGGTAAATGCAGGTATAAGAAATCGCATCGTTTTCGGGAAAACAAGGGCGGATATATTTTTAAAATTCAGTTTTGCAAAGCTGTGATGTCGTATGCCAAAAATAGCAATAAACTTGCTTAACTGTACTTTGTTTTACCACACCTATAATTGATACTGTAAACAAACGTATATACAACAAGCTACAACCTGCCATCAATTTTATCTGTGACGCCTTGCCAAAACATGTCCAGAATTTATTTATCTGCAGTTTATTATAAACGAATAAAGAAACTTGCCGCAGGGTGCCGCGTAATTCGTTAGCTAGAAATATCGATATTACTTTGGTCATTTTTAATGATCGAACCTTGCCTAAAGGTCAGCAGGTTGGACCAAAGTAGTGCAAGAGTAAGCACGACGACGATTGTATTCATCGTTCACTCAAACATATCATTGGATGCCCAGTGAGGCTATTCACATTGAAAATCTGTCGATGGTTCCTTTGAAGATTAACAGGAAAAGGATGCAGGTATTTGAACTGCACCAAGCAAATTCCAAAATAACCTTCTGCCATTAAAAGATATCAAGTTTCTTTTCATGCATTTTGGAGCAGGCCAATTAAGTTTATCTCCAGAGGCAGAGGACTTCAATCGATAATTAAAACTCAAATTTATTAAACTCTTTGATATCATATGTTAGGAATATTAAAAGTAATATGATCGGCCTCTAATAAAGTATCGGCGTTATGATGTCCGCAGCGTGGGTTGTGAAGATATTCCTAGAAACAGAGTTGAGAGCGGAGTGAGCTTGGGGCCATGAAACAAACCACCCGGTAGACCCGAAATGTAGTTTTTCTTAAGGAAAAGTTCCCAAATGCATAAAGTCCAACATAACCGATGACACCGCAAATTTGAAGGGCTGTCTGCTGAAATATCTTTGTATGACTGTGTTCTCTAAATAAAAGATTATTAAAATTATTTTTTGTTTATCGGATTTTTAAATTTATACTGTAAAGAACATATAAGCAAGACGAGGTTTATTACTGCTTTTTAACCATCTTTGCCGATCGGTTTGTTCGAGAGCAAACGCACAAAGAAAATAAAGTTTAAGTAAAAAAATGGCACTTAGATTACTGATTTGGGATCATCTACAGGAATTCAGACCTCGCGTGCTTAACTACAATATTAATTTATAGCTAGTATCAACTTATTTTCAAAAAGGGCACGTGACCAACTTTATAAATATGAACTGATGTTTTCTAATTGTTTTCAAGCGAGAATGAATGTTAAAATAGAGTCTAAAATTCACTAGATTAGAATACCATCACATATCCCAACGTATGACATATCATAATTGTAATTTGAGTCTGCATTTTCACATAAATTTATGAGTGCGATTTTTCCTTGTCGAACTGACTTGAGGCGAATAACTTTCATATATTTTTTTACTGCAGGAAGGCCAGATTTGAGTGACATTTTACGCTTTCGGCCACCCAAGTAATTGACAACAATATTTATAATGACAGGGCAACATCTTTTAGTTGTGTGCATTTTATTTTGTATGAAATTAAAAGAGGAATTGTTTGAATTAAAACCGTTTTTTAAGCCGATTATCAGATCTGAGGAATAAATAAAAAAGGATGAGAATGTGCAATGTTTTTCAGAACGAAATATTATCTTCCTCTTTTAAAAGTATTTTTTTCAAATTTATGAGGCACTGTGACGTAAAACCCAGAAATAAAATTATTTTATGATATTTTGTTTTACTAAACCGAGAATCAGGATCGTAAAGAAATACCTATTGCTCATTTGTGAAAAGCCATCAATTTTCTGTTTCACGCCGGTTGATTAGATACCAAAAAACTGGCTTTCAACCGTTCATTTTAAATGTATACGGAAAAAAACCAAAGTCTGCCATGTAAGTAATTAGCTTATATTTTCAATATAAGCCGGGCCACACGCTGGATGATAAGTAGCAAAATGACCGTGTCCTTAATAAAGCAAGGTGGACCGAAATGGTTCACAAGTAAGTCAAATGAGAAACGTATTCGTCGCATCTACTACAAATTAGCCTCATTTGCCCTTAGGACTGTTCAAAGGGAGCAGTTGTACATAGAAGCCAATATGCGCATACCAGATTCAGGTTGAAATGATTATGAAGGCAAAATCACTGCATGGTTGGTTTTATCAGTTTGAAATTTCGAAAGCTTGCCCATGGAAATATATATATAGCCTGTTTCCAGTGTGTGCACGGCTACCTGGGATAAGTGGTCCCATCTCATCACTGCTAGCAGATGATCTTGTATACAGGTGGAAGGAGATTTCCCGGTTTGGCCACAATTGACTGCATCAAAAACGGAACACAGTATTTCGTAGACAGTTAATTTTCTGTTGAAATAACCAACCCTGTACTCAGGCTGTACAAGCTAGGTGCGCGAAGTAATTTTAGGCTTGTGCACTATCTGCATCTGACGTTTTTGACCTATATTGTGACGCACTCAGACTCACTGTACCAACGGGAGTGTCAGCAGAATATCCATTATGTGAAAATAATTTTAATAGGTACCTTATCTATCTTCTTTATCGAATCAGTGCGTTTTAGCTCAACTTAACAAACTGTTAACAGAGCTGCGTCTGTGAGACACGGGTTGGCTAATCTCAAAATGCAAGATCATCTTAGACTTAAGTATGTTACCTATCTCATGCAACATTCCGAAATTTTAAAATTATAAATAATCAGTCGCAAACCGGTATCCACGCACAAACGAAAGCTTTGAAATAATAACGAAAAACCCAGTTCGAAGTTAAAACCTTAAAAAAGGTAAATAATATTACTTCGTTAAGAAATATCACCTTTTTCAGAAAGGCGGAATTCTCCAAAAATGTGCTAAACCACTGTAACATATGACTTATAAATATTAATAGTATTTTCATTCAAAATCATAAACCTGCCCCTTTATGTAAACAAAGAGAATTTCTTGGCAATGGAGAAAATTTGCTTCTGCGAAAAGATTAAATGTTTCAAGGACGACGTCCGCGGGTATATTGGCAGAATATATTGGTAGCAATTCCGTGGTACCGGTATTCGTAATTAGCATAAGTACATTTGGGAATCCTAAAGCTAGTATTCAGACAACTTCCAGAAATTCATCCAGCTATAAGAAAGTTTTTTTATTGTAAGGTGAACTGAGTATTTGTAAACGATCCAAATAAGACAAACGTTATTACAAAGAAATAAGCAGCATCATTTTATATGCACAACTAAAAATAATCAAATATATTAAACTGATATTTTCCCCTAGTGATGAACACATCTGAATAAAATTTAGCCATATAAAATGCCACTGCATTGTCATACATGAACTGCCCACCAGCAATAACCAACGCTCATCCGTTTTGAATCCTGAATTGCGCCATATTTTCATTTTAAACGTGCAGATGCATGTATTGTTAGTTTTGATAAAACTACACCTTGGCAACAGTCTGGTTGCCGTTGACACGCGACGTGTACTAACGTATAATCTAAGACAGACTTTCACAACATCTATCTCACGCTCTTCTCCCTTACCTGTCTCGCTCCGGGGTAAGGACAATACTCAGATGGTCGGAGATTCATATGTTGGTGCAGTTACTGATAAAGTTTTAGTAATCTGTCTATGCATACCGCATACAAAATGATCCCTGCTGCATATAAAACAGAGCAACAGGAATATGGCCCAAAACGCACATGAATCAAACGACCATATGCATCCCATTAAGAAGGGTTGATTGCAGTCTGACTTTTAGTCCTGAAAGGAACCAGATTACGCGGTCGGTTGGCGAATGTCAAATACGCGATTCTTAGAGCGTCTGCTTTATTATAGCGGCTGATTGTCATAGGCATACTTGGACTATACGCAAATTACTATTTAATTACTATTTATATTAATTACTTTTTCAGGCCTGCCTAAATAACATTCTATGACCAAAGATGCATTTTAGAAGTTTTTTAAACCTAACGTTAAGGGGAAAATGAGGACACTGTTCATTGTGCTCTACATTAACCAGAAAAATTGCATTTTTTAATGTATCTGTTTATTGCCGTTTTTACTTTTAATCAAAATCTGATGAAAAAAAAACAGCATTTACTCTTAGAGCTGTGTCCTTGCACGGATAGAATAACCTCAAATGACACTTAATTCCTCCGTTAAAACGGATGAACGACGCTGATACTCCCTCATATGTCTCGCGCAGTCAGTCATTATAATAAATCTTCAAATACCCTACCAGTTTCTAAATATCTGCGAGCACACGCATCGGATCATGAGCAGTCATGTCATGTAACTTGACATTGCACCATCTCGCAAATCTGTTGTTCGAGCCACTAAATGTCGTAGAGAAGGGCTTAACTTAGGAGGTTCTATTTTTGGAGACTATTATCGAGTTCAATCTGACTGTTTGCATTTTTTGGCAATCCGCGCTTTGCCGGCAATTGGATCCAACGTCGAAAATATTTTGCAGTAATTTGCAAAGGGACAGACAGAATCGGTACAGCTAAATATATACACATCTGGATGACATATTTTAATTCAGAAATGCTTTACCACATTAAAGAAACGGACACCTACGGCAGCACAAGGAGAAAACAAAAACAGAAAACAAGCCTCAAATGCACCTGAAGAGGCACAACGGTGCGTCAGTTACTGTTCACCATATTATTTATTTTAAGTAATGGAAATAGTTGGGGTCATTTGTGTAGGCCCAATAGGTAAGAGAGGGTAAAGTAACGACCCGTAAAAGAATTCGACTTCGTTAAATTCTAGGAAAATTAAGTTCAGAGTTGAGGTTAAGGTTATGGTTTAAGTTGAGTTTAGCTTAAAGGGTAGGATTATGGTGCAGTTAAGATAACCGTTAAGGTTTGTGCAAGGATTATTGCTAATTTTTGGGCACAGGATTAGCTACTCTCCCTGGAATTCAGCTCAATTCTACCTGCACTCCGGGGAGGGTGCAGGCCTATTCCGCTGTACCTATGGAAAGTCAAATAATAGATTCCAACCCTTTGATTTTAAAAATGAACTGTTGGTTGAACACACGTTTACGTGCCTCACACTAGAGGTGACTGTGTGCTAAATTCCGGAAGGTATATATATCTAAATATTTTTGGTAAATGCTTATTTTATCGTACTGCATCTTACAAGGCGTAAGTAATATAGGATGGCTACACACAACGTGCTGCCAATTTTCGCTGTCAATGCACTGAGTTAAGATAACAAACCCATTTCTGCACGTCATTTACCTTTAACAGAAACGAACTTTAGCAGTAAACAGTACGCCGTGTGCGTTGCTGGCAATTATTTCCAATATTTACCAAGTTTATCAGTTATAGACCCAGACAGTGAAAGACGTGGACCAGACTACAACGGCTTACAAGTAAGCTAGACGAAGAAGCAATTAACCACAACCTAGAAGGTCAAAATTATCTGCCTATCAAGGCCACCACAGACAGCCTTTGCCGAATTTCCTGTGTGCATATTTACGGAAATCATAAAAGCACAAGGAATTCCTAGAAAAAAAGCCCCCAAAACGTCATTAAACAGTAGGAAACCGGTAAGAGGGTTTTGCTTTTTTATCCAGTACTGTGACTGATGAATTGTATTTTGGAATGACATTTATTTCTTTAATGAGATCTTATGGTTAAATAGGCATGCGCAAGGGGAAAATGTGGAAGTTTTATCGTTTTTTGATTGATCTGAAAATAATTGATGCAATTTCTGCTAAAAATGAAAGAACTTACTTTTAACCTTATGTTGGAGCTTTTTTGCCAAATTTTGTATTTTAATGCCCCATTCTCAGACTGCCAATACACAACAGATTATCCTAATATATATTAAAATTTTGCAAAAACTGGTAATCTTCTGTCAATTGCGTTTCTAAATTCTAGGTAATTGGAAACTGTTTTACACAAAAAGGGTCATATTGCATAATTCCAAATTATTTTTAGATTAATTTTTAAGCCATTTCCACAATAATTTGCACAATTTTTGTTAACGGTCTTCAGTTTCACCATTTTAAAGTAAAAATACTGGTAAAAAAGATTATTCCTGCGTTTTGTAGCAAAAAACATCAAGTTGTACAAAATACTTTTAAAACTTAATTCCTTTTTGCTCAAATTGTCCGTGCGATTTCTTACATTCGTCTTTAAATTGTGTTCTGCTCAAATTGTCCGTGTCCAGAAAGGATTTATTTGAATTTTTTCCTGCTTATATTAATCAATTTGTATAGCACAATGCGCACAAAAATCGCATTTTCTCTGCCATATAAATTAGCATAGGAAATTTCTTGGATCTCAGGCGACTCTAATTTCACCCTAATCCTGTCTGTTTTCCTTCAATAAAGTGAACATAAAATGCAGTATTGTTTGATATGAAGCTGTATAGACTTTTTATACGGTCAAGAACATAATGACAAAACAAATATACGCTTAATTACTCATTCGATTTCCAATCACGATTTCGCATGAATTAGGTCATCCTCTGCATAATTCCAACAATATCTATATCACAAAACAGTGATTGTTGGCCACAGGCTTGTTAATCTGCCTTCAGCCTTATATAATTGTTAAAGTTAGTGAAAAGTAGGATTTGCAGTTATCTCTAAGAACCTTTTGCGCTCAACAATGTGAACTAACATAATATGAGGCGGAATCTTCCAATCTAATTGGGGTTTGTGTTTTTAATTGAAAATTTTAGTGAACAAGCCAACAAATGTAATTTCTGCATGACTTAATAATTTTATATAAACACAAAAACAATTAAGTAATGACCCATATATGGTTTATTTTAATTACTGCTTTTCCTTGATGTGCCTCCTTTCTTATGTATGTTTACATTGATCCTTGGTTGCTTGATGTTTGTGTACCCAATTTTTGTGTTTGTTTCCATTTCCACAAACGTTTTCGCCCTTCCTAGTTACTAGATCATGGTTGGCAAGCCAAGTGTTGTTTGATATTGCTGGACAGTTGTTTTCGGACAGGTTTTGGAAAATGTGAGTTTGGCATTTGGGAATTCCGCTTCAAAAGACCTTTTTCCAAGTTTCCCAACATTTTGGATGCAACCTCATTACACACCGTGAACAAAGTTTGAAAGATGTAAATATCATCCCATGAAAGGCCAAAATTCAAGGTTTTTAACTGCTTAAACCTTAGGGAAAAAGCGATCAGAATTTGACCACCCCCGCTTATCTGCGGCACAGTGCTTTTGAAGAGAGCTATCGGCCTCACTATTTGCCATACATTAATCGTGCGAGTTACGTGAGCTTCATTTCCCGGATACCATGGGTTTTTAAGGAAGAGTCTTTGTTAAGGACACTGAAAGCCTGGCTACAATGGTCCCATAGCGTTTCAAGAGGAGTAAAGCTCTTTTAAGTTAACTTGTAGTCTTTTGTATGGTTGCGTTCTGGAGCTCGGTATGATAACTTTTTTGTTCCGAAACTTCGCATATGACCCTACGCCTAATTTGAACTTTATTGCAGAAACGTTTGCCATAAGGAGCATTGATGTATTTGGCTTTTCCTATAATCCAACTTCCGTTTTCAGTAGTCCCCACGCCTTCCAGTTAACTTGGTATCTTCTAATCTATGCTGCCGCATGAAGACACCAGACAGCCCTTAATAACAGCGTAATCGATTGGACCAGGCCAGCCAATTCTGGTAATGCTGAAAAACACCCGGGCAAGTTGATGTTTATTCCGCAAGACAGCTTGCTCTGGCCTGCGTCCTCTGGATTTTTTACCACTCTCCCAATCACCCACTAGCAGTACCTCAACCGAGGGGCACTTCGATTAGTCAAACGTGACGCAAATTCGCGCTTGGCGATTTATCTTTTTTGCACTACGCATCCAGCGCGGCCTTCAGCCTAATGGCATCAAAAACTGCATTGTAGGTGGCTAATCCTACATGAATTTGAAAAAGTCAACTGGGCCTCGTTAACTAGCACTATTTTTGGCCTGACGCAGGCATCAAACCTGTCTTCAACACGTATTGAGTGTTTTTGTTCGCATAAAATACGCGTATTTTTTGCATCCAACTGATATATACTGTGTTCAGAAACCTGTGTACACAACCATTCGAAGCCGCATGTGGTTTTTTAAGAGTGCGGATTCGTGGATGATTCCCAGTTTACCTCAGCGCCGCTGGTAATGGATACTGCCATTCACGTATGCCTTATGTCCTGTCAAAGGAGAACTTAAAGTTATTTTTTAAAGAAACACCAGCGTTTTCAGTATGAAATTTCTGACCTGGTGACCAATTTCATACAGCAATTCAATTTACAACACTTTGCTATATTGTCTCCTTACTTTCAAACAAGCGAAAATACGCTCCAAATGCCGGCAAAATTTATGATTCTTCATTTGCCATGCTACTACAAAGTGGGTTGACAGTATTTAAAACTTCAGAGAGGGGCTGAGTGTGAGTGAATGTGGATGAATAAAGTGGACCATTAAAAGCATATGAACATTGTCAGCAAATGTAGGGGAGACCGCAATGGCCAGTTTTGTGCTAATTAGCCATCAGCAGCCAGTCATACCCAACCCCAGGTCGTACTCCACCCGAGGCCTGAACCGGTGACCTTTAGATCAGAAGTCCAACGGTCTAACCTTTGATCCATGGGCTCGTTGTCATGCCAGTTTAGATCGTCTAATGAATCAAAAATGGCCATTCCAGTCTCCCTTGTCTGTGTTGCTATTGCCCATCTGCCTTTTCTACTACTAGCCACTGTGCGGCTGCTGGTAGAGCTTGAGAGTGTGCCTCAAGGCAGAACGGTACGAGTGAGTTCCATTAGTGATCAGCGAGCACTCAGCAACAAATGGCAGTTAACTATAGAATTAATCTCGGATGAAAACTGCATTCACTAGCGTGTTCTTAAAATACCATAAATACAGTCAGGGACGACTAGCATGAAGTGTCAACCGCAATTCCGAAATGCATTTTCGGTCAGGATTCACCGGTTTTTTAATGCAAATATTTTCGGTTACCTCCTAAAATAATGCTCAACGAAAAGGACTACACAGGGAGTATGCATTTTGCCATCGGTTTTCGATTTCACTTAAACATTTAAACAAATTTTATAAAACATATGTTAAAAAATATACTTTTTTGAAGTCATTTTAAGCACCTTATTGTTTTTGTGATTTAAAACTTGAAGAAATAGTGCATTTAAATATAAATATGTTTTTTTTATTCTGGCATTTGATAGGTTAGATCTACTTGTGCACTAGCGTGAAGGGCCTCTAAGCTACAAACTCAATAACTTACATGCAAACAATCAGAAGTTTAACTATTTACACGAGAAAATGTCATGCAGAGTTCAGTAAATTTTGTTCTGGATATTGATGTTTTATAGTGCAGATATTTCCTTTATAAATGGACATCTATCAGGTTATTTCAATGGAAATTTAATGGTCTCCAAAAATTTAATAACAAGAAATGTTTTAAAAATCCAAAGATAGCTATGTTTTGTGTCTAAAATTTGAAAAGTACGTATTTGGCTACGATATTTGTAGAACAATATTTATTTTGCCATAGGTTTTCTGTGAAATATATATGGGTGTATAAGGGAATTCAAAATTAGTTTAAAACACTTATCCTGTAAAAATACTCATTTTTTCCGTCTGTGGTTGTTGCGAGCGACCGAATATAAATGCAATCCAAATCTGGCGGCTTGTGAGGACTGATGTATTAGGGTAAAATGCTGTCAGATAATAAATAGTACATACTTACGCAAGTAATTCTTCCTGATTTGAATTACACTTCCGAGGTTCAATTAACTTTTCATGAGATCTGATATTTGAGAGTCAACACATTTGATATGTTCATAGTAACCTCTCAAGCAGGCATTAGTAAAGTAATATAATGCACCTGTCCTGAAAATGGATCGTATGAGGAAGGTTTTTGGTTTTCTGGTCTTATTTGCTCAAATGTTTGTTGTTTGAAGACTTATTATGCATTTCATATTAATTTGCTTTTGTCGAAAACGGATGCCCAAATAACCAGCTAAGAAAACTTACTTTCTAAATTGAGAAATTGTGAAGTTTAAGAGGTATTCTCCTGCTGTGTATTCATAGAAAAAGCGAAGCGTAAAGAACGTTTGGTTGTCGCATGCTGTCTAAGCATAGTACCAATAGAAGAAAAAGGCTTTTTTACTCTTAGTTTTATCAAGAAACTGCGAAAAATCACACCTCATGGCACGTGCTATTCCATATAGCTCTTCCACATGGGGTTCTAACATGACAGTTCGACTGTCGTAGTCCGACGATTTTCATCGTATCTTCCACGGCAGAGTGTTGCGGGGACAGTGACTGACGCTGGATTATAGTGACTTGCGATGCATCCGCCACAATCTCTGTTCCACTCCCTCTCTTGGGTTCGGTGTCAAGGCAGAGTCAAGAAGACCTGATCTGGTAGAGGGCGAAGTTCCACGCAATCTGGTCCACCACAACCAAAAACACAACAACAAAGGAAGGGGCCACTCGGTTCGCAACTGAGTGCGAGTGCCATAAAGGACATCTTAAGAAGGAGTCATTGCACCCTGACTGTCAGTTCGCCAGTCAGGCACTCAACACAAACACACACCGGCCACTGTCCGAGCAAGTCAGTTATCTGATGTGGGAGTGGGCGCAGGAACTGACAGGGCCGGCAAACCCATCTTCGCGCGTCAAAGCACGTCCTGGGCCGCTCGATACCCCCACCATTTTTACTTAAACTAGGAGGTAAGAAGGAGATATTGTCGTCGGACTCGCAGTTCACTGGTCAGCCACGCAACGCACAAAACACGCTGGGCTAACGGCCCTATCAAGCGCATCGTTGAACTTCACAAGTGAACCTGGTCCAGTGTGTGGCCGAGCCTCCGATGGATAAGACGGAGAATCATACAGGCCACCGTTGCACCTGGTGGCATTGTACCGGGGCAGGTGTTGCATAGTTCCAAACGCATCGAGTCCTTGTCACCTGCAAACATTCAGGAGACATCGGTTCTCGATACCACCTCGAACTGGGACGGGAAAGGAAACCTTTACAGCTTGCGTCCAAGATCGAGGGTCTGTACGGACGGGGTATCCTGCATAGGGGACCCGTTGTGATAGGAATTGGCAGAACAGAGCAACCTGGAGGGTTTTTGAAAACTTCTGACAAAATGAATTCTAGGCAGATGAACATTGAGGAAACGACAAAGGGATACTGTGGCTCAATGTTTAGGGCGTTGAACTAGTCTCCCTTGTCTTTTCCGGTGATCCTCATCTGCATATAACACTAACAGCTGTGCGGCTGCTGGCTGTAAGAGAGTAAGCCCCAAGTCAGAACGGGATGAGTGAGTTCCGTAACAGATCGATGAGCGCTCATTAACGAAATGTATTCAATTACATAAAACTACGTTAGTAACTGTGCGACTTAAATTATCCGGTGAAGTATACCTATGGACAATCCATCCTCGAGACTCGATCACGTTGGGTCAACACAATATAAACCAGACTGTTCTTTAGAGAGTTCCAGATGCCTGGCAAAACATCTTCTATGCGCTCGACATTCATCATGTCATGAATCCGTCGTAGTTCGACCTCTTGATCTATGTGCTCCATCAGTCATTCGCTGGAAGACACAGTAACTCACCGGTTAAAATGACTTCGATCTGCTTGAGAGAAGGATACACAGACTATCACATTAAGCGGCAATTCGGTCTTAAAAGCATGTTTCCAAAACTACATATTGCAGCACCATCAGATGATTGAATTTTAACTTCGCGATGTAAAACAAGGTTGAACATAGATAGAACCACCCTTACAACAGGCAACCTTGTTCTAAATTCTGGAAATTATCTAGTTACTTATTGAAGCTGCGATTATAACCATAACCCCAATGCTAACTAAAATCATAATGCTAACGCCTATCACCAGCACCCTGACCCTGAAATCTGACATCCTCTGGAGTGTAGCTCGAAGCAAGCCATATTACGGGAGATATCCCTTCCCGCTGCCCTACCCAAAACAGATCACAGAGTAGCATCTCAAGAACTGCCTATGATCCGGTTCCAATGAAAGACCCCTTCCTTTTGGCAGTTGCTCTGTTTTGGCGCATCCTGGCTTGACTTGCTTATCCCCCACATTTTATATTCTGTCGGATGCCATGTTATCTCAAAGAGGTAGTGGCGATGTGAACAAAACAAAGCATCAGCCCCTCGGACTGGACTTGGTCTGCGATAGACCCAGTTGGTCATTACAAAGGGGGCTTACCCACTCGCCCCTAATGTGAGACTCGTATATACTTTTAGAGTACACTGGATGATTCACACGTGCCCAACCATGGGAAACACTCTTTTGGACAACAGTGTATGATAGAAAAGTTAATTGTTGGAATCGTCTTTTGTTGAGTTTTTTTCACCTTTCTACTTGAGCGCACCACCGGACATAAAGGGTCAGTTAAAAGCGTGGGTCTCGCAAGCATATTTTGGACTGACTACTGCTCGTTTCGTTAGCTCATCCCCTAAGTGATCATTCGTACGTTAGCGGTAGGTAAAATTAGAGTGGGCGCAAGGGTCCCGAGATTCCAGTATTTGACTCATCATCATGTTTTTAACCTATTTAATAATTTGTTGTAAACTGAGTGCAGGTTTTTGCATCACACAGTGGAAACGAGCTCATTAACATACGTGGGTAGTCATTTGTTGTTGTTGTTGTAGTCATTAGTTGTTATCTATCGGTAGATAAAAAAAGTGGCAATAAATTCGGCAGACACTCATCCTCTTCTTTAAATCTGACCTCGCAGGCTACTGGCAGAAAGCAGGATAGCATTTAGGAAGAGAATTTATTCGAAAAAATTGCCACAAGGTTAATAATAGGATGTTCTGATTTTCAAACAATGCTGTCCTATCGCTTCGGGAAAGGTGCCTGTCACCAGGGTCTTGGCATGCTTATAGGGGACTCATAAAACATTGCGAAGCAAATGAGTGGACATAGGCACGTTTTACTGATTTCCGTTTCATGGGTGATCTTGCGGATAGTTGCAAATTTGTCCTTTGAACCCACTCAGGTAGGCTGATATTCTCAAAGGAAATGTGGGCGATTCGAAGAGACTATCTGTTTTTCCTCGATTTTATACTTACAAAGCAAGCGTAGTACTACATTAACACTGTTTAAGCCTGAAAATACCCAGGCGTATACCGGGAGGTAATGTAGGAGAAAAATTACAAGAAAAAAGTACGATCCGTGGAAAAGTAGGTCTTTTTTCCCAAAGATTCCAGCTCATTTTTTTTCCTTAACACCAAAAAGAGAAACTTCGTCCAGTTCCCTCAAAAATTGCCCAGAGATTATAAAGCCTTCCTTCGCCATTCGAAGTTGGAGGTGGCTGTGGACGATCTAGATCACTCTTAGTTATCAACTCACATCTAAAATACGCAAATGAACAGTAAACTCAAAACGAGTGTTATACTCTGAAGATCAACAAGACCACGTGTCTGAAATGTAGAATAAATATAAACTCATATTCCTAGGGTCGACTGAAGGTTAGTCTGCCAAGCTTCTGCAGAGAAATACAAGATTGTTTTTATTAATCTGGAGAGTTCGGTCGCGAGGATATAACTGTTGACTTCCCCAATGGTCGTCTATCAGCCCTTTATCACACTCCTTTTTACCCGTGGCTGAATGAGTCGAAAAAACCTCGGCCTTTAGTGAAAAAAGCGTAACATGATCTGCTCTCAGATTTCACGTCCACCGTCAACGATCAATGCTCCGAGGGCAGTGTGCAGCGGCAGAGGTTAGCCAATCAGATGACCGATCGGGAAAGCGCGTGAAGTCGATGAGCACAGGTGCGAGCGTGTATTTCCCGCAGCCAAAGAACAGGCCAAACAGCTTAGCCAATGAGAGGACTCCGAACCCTCGAATGCGTTTCCCAACTCGCCGATAGTTGAGAAAAATAGGCATAGTCTGAAGTATGACATTTTAGATATATTTCCCAACGAGAAGGCAAAGAAGGAGAATGGAGCAGCAGCAGAACGCCTCAAAGTGAGTGGTTTGTATTCGTTAGTCGTTGTTCGTAGGCATGCTACAGGGGTTGTGTGAATCTTTTTGACTATCTGTGTTAGTATTTGCCCCTGGTTCTGCGCGTAGTTAAAAAATGCTTACAAGAGGGTCTCACCTGGGGAATTTCAATGCTAACAGAATAGGAACTCATGCTTGTCTAAGAAAGCAAGGAATAGTCAAGATCAAAGCCTGCGCAAAGAAAGCCTCAGACAATCCTACCAAAATACTACAAACAATTTTGGAATGGACAAAAATATAATTCATGAAGAATTAACTTTGCTCAAATCGAGACAAGTTCGCTCTGGTGTAATGATTTGTAATTCGTAAAGAATTTTTTATATGTGGTTGTGGTAGGCAAGCTCCCGATATATGCCATTTTAAATAAGACTTCCGAGGAAGTTCTTCTGAATGAAAAGTGTGCAACGAAGGATACTTGCCGAAACTTTGTTTGATTTCTGGAAAGTGTAATCAGATAGCTAAAATAAAGTGTGTATTGTTATGTAAAGAAAAAAGTGAAAGTGAATTGCCACATCTAAAAACGTGCGACAAACTCAAAGTGTTTGTACCAAACATAAGCTACAAAAACATGGTTACTATAATGATTATATGCTGAGTCAGCAGACCACTTTTTAGCATAAAACCGAAAAGCTTCGGAGGACACAAACTATCTATCAATATATTCTTAATTGAAATAAGAATATAATACTGGTTTATTGGTCAGATATGACGATGCGGAAATAGTTATACCGCAACTTCTACGAAACTGTGTAAATTTGATTCGTTGCGTATAAGGGTTGCCTTGCCAGTGCATAGGCTCCTCTGTTAACACTGCACTATAGTCACAAGAAAATAGTATTTAATTCAGAAGTAATCTAACTTTTAGCAAAAGAGTAACTGGACCGCTGAATTTTTATCACCATCAACTAAAAAATAAAGTTCATATTTTCGTCCTTTTTATGGGAACCGAAAGGGATACTGTGCATGTTAGTATATATATATATATATATATATATATATATATGTATATCAGAAAAGATTAAATTCTTTGGGAAAATAGAAACTTTAATGCAAAGATTCTCGAGACTGGCCCCCCAGCTCGTCATC
Source organism: Schistocephalus solidus (assembly GCA_017591395.1). Lineage (NCBI taxonomy): Eukaryota > Metazoa > Platyhelminthes > Cestoda > Diphyllobothriidea > Diphyllobothriidae > Schistocephalus > Schistocephalus solidus. The sequence continues at coordinate 46,940 of WEDG01004363.1, forward strand.
AGACTACGGGTAGTACTGGAACAATTAATTAATTAACCGTGTTTAACAAAGGATTCTATGGTTGAACGAAATCTGAACCAATACGCGTTGAGTGCATTTTTTCATCCTGTCCCGATTGTTTCTGCGCGTTTGAATTTGCACTTAACGATTTTGTATGTGGCATCAAAATCGATATGCCGTTTGTTGCATGTCTCATCTGAGTGCATTGCTTCCAGGAGTTCACGGCATTTTCTGGTTGGACAGGTTCCAAAAATCCGTGTTTTCTCCTATGCAAATTTATTCCTTCTTTCCAGTGTATGCATAGCCACTTGGGATAAATGGTCCCATTTTCTTACCGTTGATGTTCGTGTAGGCGGGTTGAGACAGATTTCCCAGTTTGCCCACAATAAATGGCATTACAAAATCGTTTTAGGACAAATTCAAACGCCCAGAACCAATCACGACAGGATGAAAAAATGTATTCAACGCGGTTTTGGTTCAGATTTCGCCAAACCATCGAATCCTTTGTTAAACATGGTTAATTAAATTAATTGTTCCTGTACACTACCCGTAGTCTGACGACAAGCTGGGGGACCAGTCTCAAAAATTTACGCATTAAAGTTTCTATTTCCCAAAGAATTTCAACTTTTCTTATTGAATCTATTGTGATGCCTGTATTTCTTCTTCTCATTTATTTCCGTGAACGCGCATCTTCGCTTCTATTAGCAATATATATATATATATATAATCGGGTAAATAATTTCTGAAATTATTAAGTGCAGGACATGGAGTCAGGTGATTCGGACATGACTTTTTAGGGTCAGACCCGAAATTTTAATGAAAATTTGGGTCGAAGACAATCAACCACAGTGGAATAACCACGTAATGCTCATTCTACACACAAGTAGTACTGCAAGTGGTATGAATCTGATATATATCTATATAAAATACGATAATATGCGGCTTATGGATCTGCTTTATGAACATATATGTTCCGTTGTGCCCTGGAGCTCACTTTAGAGCCCTCGCAGGCGGTTGCATAGCGACGTGAAGCATTTTTTGAATACCAGGTGGTCAACACTTGGGATTGGATATGACTGGCTGATGACGGCTAATAAGCCAGAAATGGCAATTCCCGTCTCCCTATTCTTTGTTTGTTCCACCTTAATTTATATATATATATATATATATATATATATATATTGCACAGGTCTGTTGATGTGAATGCAAGAGGCAAGACACAGACAGCTGTTTCACGGTTGCTACCGATCATCAGTACGTCGTATGTCTTGTGCAGTGAGGTACGTACAGAATTCAAACGAGCGCGTGACCCTCACTTATGCATGCAACATACTTTTGAGAAGAAACAAACGTAAAATTACCTGGCCAATCTCCAGGAGCACTCTTCAGATGTTAAGATTTTAGTTTCTCGTTGGCTTCAATACGATTCCAGACGTAGTTTTACCGATGAAGCGATGATACTAACAGCTGCGGCTGTTCCAGCTGTCAGGCACCTTTCTTAGTTGCAACATTCTTATAAATCTTTATGAAACTGGTTATTTTTTTCTCTCCCAGATAACACAATGTGAATCTTTTTTTATCAGATGCTAGTCATTTCCACCCTGTCATCATCATTTTGGGTTTTTTTCAATGTGACTTAGGATTGCAGTCGTAAGCTCATATATAAGATCACTAATGCTGCTTGTTTTAAGAACAGATGTTGTTTAAGTCTTTCATGGATCCTGTTCCACTAAAAATCATTGATTGCAAGGACCTATCAGATAGATCAGGCTCCAATACAACCTGCGTAGATAACAGTTGGATTAATATTAAATCTCGTGCAACCGGTAGACAAATATCAATTCCCGTTAACCACAGATTTTTTTGAGCAAAAAGACGTCTTTATTAATAAACACTAGGATGGCACTGCATTTAACCACGAATTTAGAACAAAAACCCTTCCGGTGCTAAACTGTGTTTTTTCATCTTTTAACAACATAGAGGATACATATCTTATAATGCTGTGGCCTTTGTATGCCTTCGTGATAATTAAACTTTACATAAATCAACGTTAGTGCGGCATATAGTAAACATGATTACCAGTGGTGTAACCGAACGTTTTTCATTATGAAAGCAGGACATTCGCAAATTTTGTTCTCATTAAATATGCAAAAACCTAGGAGGACTATTTATCCCGAGGAAAAATTGAAAAGAGGTCTGAGTTGGCCGAAATTGCTTTTTACGTTATTCAGTTACGTGAAATAAATATGTACATTTAAGCCACGAATAAAATGAATCTGTTTCTATATGTTTTTTGAACCATAGGCAAACTCGCTTTTGTGAGTTAACTGCGGCTATAGAGTGTTCTTGTCCTCAGAGCGGCATTTCTGAAAAAAATAGCATGTCCAGAAGGACAGGACTTCGGCTTTTCTTGAAGTTCGGTAGACCTGTGCCTTCGGTGCCCCTATTAAGTGATTATTTTCAAAAGTTTTAAATATATTAAAATTGTTTTTATTTGAATGCTCTGAAAAAGACTTACAACTGGGTTGAAGATCTAGGAGATTTTCTAAGTCGTCTGAACGGAATCAATGGTCATTCGTTGATAAACGCTCACAAATTGGTACGACTGGCTGATAACGGCTATTGAGCCAGAAATGGCCATTCCAGTCTCCTTTATTTTTTACGGCATTGTCAATCTGCCTTAACTACTATTAGCAACTGCTGGCGGGATTCGATAGTGAGCACCAAGGCAGACTGGGACGAGTGAGGTTCTTTAACGATTGCTAAGCTTTCATCTTATAATGTCAATATGCCCGATCTAAACCGGCAAAACAATGAGTCTGTGACTCAGTAGTTGCACCGTTTTACGTCTGCCCAAAAGGTCGCGGGCTTGATCCTCGTGTGGTGCACCAGCTGGGGTTGGTTATGAATGGCTGATGACTGTAAAGGAGCCAGAAATGGTCGTTTCAGTCTCCCTTGTCTTTGTTGGCATTAAGAATCAAAAGTCGCAAGATGCAAATTAATTTCGAGGTTAGCTAGAATATTATAGAGCACATATATATATAGGGCACATATACTGCCCTGGAATTTAACAAAAAGGCACCTGTATTACCGGGGATTGGTCCATATCCATATGGCCGACCAGGTATCGTTCCATCTATCCTCTTTCAACCCTACAGAGTGGCATGTTTAATATCTTTTAAAAGTACTTCCAAGAACCAACTTCCCATACACTCTTGGAAAAAAATCCAAATTAATAAATATCTTTCACTTTATTTTTAAAACCTTTCGAACTTGACGTGCATTGAAGAAAAGTGGGCGTAAAATGTTTTTCTCCATATTCCTAAGAACTGCGAATAGAAATGCCCCCCCTCCGAAGAAAAGCTTATCTTGCGTTAAAGTTTCCGCGCGCCTTAGAAAACACAGTGCATCTTAAATAAATTTTGTAGAAAGGTAAAGGTATTAATCGGTATGAATATTTAATGGATTGAAGTGTTGGATTTCTAGCTAAAGGTCTCGAGTTCAAGCTTCGGGTGCTGCATAAACTGGGCTCGGTTATGGCTAATAATCCAGAAATGGTCATTACAGTCTCCATAGTCTTTGTCAGTAATACTTTTCTCGCTCTAAAACCTAGCCATTTTGCGGCTTATCTCGTGGTTCGAGAGTAAGCTCTAAGGCAGGACAGAACAAGTGAGTCTCTTCATCAATCGGTGAGCGTTCATCAACCAATGTCGATATTTAAGGTGGTCTCGCAGGGAAAGACAGTGAAATATCAACAAAATCCGTACTACAGGTGATCGTGTGATCAATTTCCGAATGGGTACTGAGTTGCGTGTCTTCTCACAAAGGTTAACGCGGTTCATATTCCTTGGCCATAGACTAAATTTGCCACTAAAGCGTAGCCTTATCCTAACCATAACCTTCATCTCCATCATAATTTAGCACAAAGCGGGGCGCTCCTATAAACTTGTCTTGTTTTACAGTAGCTGTACTAACTCATGAAATCTGATTTCTGCGTGTATGGAGAAGGAATTTGTGTAGTAGATTTCACTTCATGTTGAAGCATTAATTTCTGCTAAGCATGTAACCTTAATGTCTACAATTTTTTTAACGACAATTGCCTAGTTATAGTGACTTATTCCAAAAGTCTTTTTATGCTGCAGCTGTAGTAAATTACTTCTTCTTTGACATTTCCGAAATCTCTTTATTTATTGAGATACACTGCCATCCGTAGTTGTTTTTCTTAACTCAATGTCAATTAACTCCAGAATGCCTAAATTGTCTCAAGTATTTAGAACTAAAATCTCAGGCGTTGAGTGGCTCAAACTATCGATTCCGAGTCAGTAGAGAGAGAGACTATCACTTGGGAGGCGTAATTGAAACTTTATTTCACTGCGCCCAAAGTTAAGGCAAATTCTGTACTTTCGTCAAGAAGACGAAGAAGCTTAAGCAGAAGGAAGGTCAAAGCCGCGGTTTTCAGTATGTGTGACCCAAAGGACGGCAATTGGTTGTCGCTATTGCAATGGCTGAGAGCACGGTAGAAAAGTGCATGCCTCAGGTTACTGGTAAGAGCCTAAATTTTCAGCCCAACGCTCTGCAAGAAAGCGCTTCGATGTCTCTCTCCTCGGCTGTAGACTACCCAGAAGCAGTCCAGCTGTCAGTGCAACCAATAGATTCCTCGGACAGTAGGATAGTCTCCGTTTGTCATTTTCGATTTGGAGGTGACAATGGCGCTGCCCCTGGAGACGTGAGCAATATCTCGAATTACGAGTCAAGCATCGCGTATGTTCATTTTCGGGTTTTTAAACTATGGCTTTGTGGGAGTATTTCAAGGACTTGAAAGATACTTCCGTTTTCTTAGAAATACTCCGGCCAACAAGGTCTTTATACCCTAGACTTTAGGCAGAAATTTAACTTAATTCAGCGCCACATTCTAATTAGCGTAGGGAAAAAATTTTAAAATATTTATTCAAATTTTCAAAAGTCGAGAAGCAAGACAAGAGTTCGCCAATAAAACACTCCCGACAGTTGACGAATAGGATTCTTTAAAGAGATTTAATTCTAAAAATGTATTTTTTTCAGTATTCCACACATTTCGGCAAGTAATATTAACTTTTATACTTTTATCGTTGCGGTAATCTCTCACGATTCAAAGATACTAATTACCTAGTTTTTATTCCTTATTCAAAATTGCATATTGATGCTATGGGATATTTTTATGCTAAAACGGCTGAAAAAGGCATGAAATTTCAAATTATGATCCACAAGTTTTGCTCTTGCGTTTTTACACCAATTAGAATACAGTTCATATGAAAATCAGGTCGAATGTCGCTGCATTCCTGTGAGGAATCATAATGCCGTTCAGTAAATGTGTCAATGAGTTTGAACAGGTCGATATACGTAGCAAGCAGGATCCAGAAAGGTTGGAATAGTAGACTTTGTGTACATGCAAGTAGGCGTGCCGGCTTATTCAAAACTACGAATGTTTTTTTGTCTAAACAGAGCATTCGTTTAGTTTTAAATGCAGGCAACATGAATTTGATGATTTTTAATGCCTTCTGTTAAAAAACAAGATTTCATTTTACGTAAGCTCACTTCGATTTTGGAACGAAGGCATAGGGATAGGTCCGAGTGTTACTGTCTGCACCGAATTAGGATAATGTCAGTGAAAACACAACACTTACAGTGTCCCAATAAGATACAATATCCTGAAGTTAAAAGTTTTTGACAAAAACCGGACAAGCCAGGAACTGCAGCAGTGGTATATTTACCCACTTGAAACAGTTAAAATGGCTGATAAATGCAAATAACTGAGTCGACTGCCAACTCTTAGGTCTAAGGTAATGGAAATAAATCCGTGCACTCTAGGCAATTTGGTGCAAGTTAATCTCACTCAGCAGAATACCATTTACATTTAAACGGTTTGCTGTTGACTGTTTGGACAAACGAAAAAAACCTCTACGGAATTGCATTATGAATGTCTCGGGAGTATTGAAATCAAAGTCATGTGGACATGCCGTTCGCCCAATTTAATTACAGGAAGGAGGACTCTGGTTCATGCTTAGCTTAGAGCTCAAATCTAGAGCTATCACGGGCGATTACCTCGTAACATGCAAGCAACTATGTTGCCAATATGCTCCATCGTGTAACCTCCATATATACTACTGATAAACTGTTGACAGTTTAAGAAGTATTATGAGGTTATCTCGCTGTTGCCGATGGACTTCGCGAAACATTTATATCAAACTTCGACTTGCAGTTATCAATCTTAATTCAGCCTGATTTACTCCAATTTCGCTATTTTTTTCTGATAACATTAAAAGACAGCAGTCACCGATGTCAAATCACTAATGGCTGGCTACTGGCGGTAAATTAGACTTAAATAGCCATATATATATATATATATATATATATATATATATATATATATCGGTTTCACCTTATAAATATATATATTCCCGATTGAAATGGGCAAGACAACAAGCTCGTGGCGCAGTGGGTAGAGCGTTAGACTTCTGCCCAACAAGGTCGCGAGTTCGAGGCTCGGGCACCACAGTGCCTGGGTTTGGGTATGGCTGGCTGATGACGGCTAATAAGCCAGTAATGGCCGTTCCAGTCTCCCTTGTCTTTTTCGGTCATGTTATCCTGCCTATATATATATATATATATATATATATATATATATATATATATATATACATATATATGGCAAAGATGGTATACCGTACTACTGACATAGATACTAGCTAAAAGCCCAGAAATGTGTTTTGCCGATGGTTCTGATGCTGCATGACACAGTAATGAGGGATCGGTTCTGCATTGGGTCCCCCAGCGTTTTCTGTGCGGTTACTGGCACATGAATTACAGAGAATAGTCGAGGAAATAATTTATGAAATAATTAAGTGCAGGACATGGATTCAGCTAATCCGGACATGATATTTTAGGGTGTGACCCGAAATTTCAACGAAAATCTGGGTCGAGGACAATCAACCACTGTGCAATAACCACGTACTGCGCATTTACAAAAACAAGTCGTACTACAAGAAGGATGACATTTTTATGGCAAAGATGGTATGCCGCACTCCTGACATAGGTACAAGTCAACAGTGCAGACATGTGTTTTGCTGATGTTTCTACTGGTTCATGGCGCAACAACGAGTGGTTCGTCTCCTTAGTGGGTCCCACAGTGTTCTCTATGCGTTTTCTGGTATATGGATTACAGAGAATAATCATCACATAATCAAGTATGAGAATATATACTTTGAAAAGGCCTGGGAACGTTACTGTCTTCATGCCAATCGATCGGAAGCAATTCGGCTTAAATTTAAGTATTTGAGATCGTGATGATAAGCAGAGAATTCAGCACATTGGAGCGCAAGGAACAAACACCTGAAAGTCCACTAGTCCCACGTCCAACTCTCAGGTTTTTCCAGAATAGCGATGTTACATGACTAAATGCGGATTAAAATCAAGCCACAAACGATTACGTTGATCCTCTCGCCTCTGTAGGTTTTATCTTAATAACTTAATAATGAATTCATCAGTAACCCTGAGGTGATTCCGTACAATTATTTGATAAACTGGCCCTGAGCTACTGAAAGACAGCACTTTGGTACGAGTTGACCTTTAATTTATTCTTTATCAATTGAATTGAAGCAAGTACAATCCACCAAGAGAGTTTAACAACCAGGAGCAATTGCCGGTTGGGGTAAAAAGCCCTTTTTTTACTTGCATTCGTTTAGACTTAATAATAAGTAGCTAATAGAAAAACGTCAATGGACAGTATGTTTGCACCAGATTATTTAAACCGATAACTTGACTGATGGCAGGCAGTTTGCTCGCAACGGAGATTCCAACAAAGGCAAGCGGGAAGGCAGTAGACTGTGCAAAATATGCAGAATTAGGCAAAATGATCATCTAGGTTTATGAATGTGTGTGTGGGTAGGTGCGTATTATTTTGTGTCCCCTAAACGAGCCACTTGGTTGATGCGTTGGACCGAAATGGGGACCACATCATGGCACGGTATGACTTATTCGGGTTGCGCTTCCATAGAAAATGCCGAACATGGGGGTGTGGTGGCACGCCTAGTGGTGGCTAGGGCCTAGGGGCTCCGACCACGCCAGCCAACGGCGCTCTCTCTCATCTACGGTCTTCTTGACTCTGTCTTGACATCGGGCATAGGTGGGGGGAAGAAAAGAGTGTGGTAGATGCAGTGCAAGTTTACTATCACTTTAAACTAAATCACGCGCAAGTAACCGTACCTGCACCACCATGCTGTGGAGCGTACAGTGGACCTCGTCGAAATCGACGGTCGAAGTATCGTGTGCACGTGTGTGTGTTCCCGGTGGCACTTTGACGTCCAAATAGTCAAAATTCATCCTTGCTAATTGCATAGCCTTCACAAACGGATACAACAAACGAGTTGTAAGGTATCAATATCCTTCGGTTGTAAGAAAACCGAACGTCCAGAACGTGCACAGATTAATTTGACCAACATTTTTTTGTTTATGCTAGCCATGTTGTCAGCAGGGTTCGGAACATTCTGTGTCCCGCTGTCACTCCTCAATGAAGCAAAGCTCCACCAACGAATTCAACATGACCACTATAAGTAAAGTTAGGAATAGCAGGTAATGAACCAGAATTTACGTCAGCTAATCAGTATTAATATGAAAATTATGAAATAAGCAGATATGACAAAACAATAAGAGATCAACTGAAAACTTTTGCAAAAGAGAAGTCTGTTTCAGCACGGGAAATGTTTTTAGTATTCTTAGCTTCCAAACCCCTGGAGGATTACATTGTCACAGATAGCAGCAGCAAGAAAATAGGTGACATTTATAGGTGGTACAAATCAATCATGACCACCGATGCAAGCCTGGTGGTGACTGCACAGGTTTTTATTCTTGCCCCAAATCAATACATCGATTGATTAAGTTCCAATCCATGGACCAGGCTTCAAGTAATTTTCGGTTCTTCTTGTTTGCTGAGGTGGGCCATTATCCGGAAGGCTGCGAAGTTGAACTCATGGCCCGTTCCGTAGTTGTGGGCAGCAACTTGCGGTAATTTTTCGCCCCATCGCACAGCCAACTTATGTTCATGCATGCACGATCCCAGTGTGCGCTCAGTATGCCATGTGAAGTTACAAGGATAGTTAAGGCACACAATGCGATACAATATCCCAGATTGCTCTTTGGGTTTAGTCAGTTTTTAATTTCTATCCCCTTGTTGCGCACGGTAGCTTTTGGCTGGTGTGTAATGCAAACACCTGGTCCGACAACGGTGCGCTCAGTCACCTCTGAGACGACCTTAATGTAGCATGCATACATTCGTGGACTTCAACTTTATTAAGAGACTGTTAACAATATCACCCCCTTTCGTCTAAACAGCTGTCAGGTTCATACGATGTCTTCCTGGCCTACTGAGTTATTCATTTATTTTTGGCTTGACAGCAGTTAAAGCATTCAACTCTTTGCCTCTAAGTAGACCTCTTGACGGGAATTTTATGTTTTGCAAAAATATAGATTGCAAAAACTCTTTACTGAATTCCCTTGATAACGGTTGCAAGCCTGGAAACTTTTCAAGCTGATGAGCAGATTACAATTTAATGGAATTTTGCAGAATAGGCTTCCACCACCAATATCGGGTAACAAATTCCCCATTTTGATTTTGGAGTATGGCACAACCTGCACGTAGACTTTGTTTCGGCCTAAATCAGCCGCTGTAACCGTTAGCGTAAAAACTATAAAAGCGTCATCCCCACTGATCTGGAAACGAATGTAAACCACTTGAGTTCTTCTCCTTTTGGTATAAGCTAGTCACATCCGAAATTTCAATGAGGCAGGGAAAGGTGAAACTACTTATCCCGCACTTTGAGCTAAACCTCGTGCGACTTCAATACCATTAACGGTTTTTTACAAAACGAGAGCTACACAACCCAGCTGTGATGACGCAGTGAAGTAGGTAACATTTGCTGTCTTTTGCTACGACGCAGGCTCTTTGTCTCTGGTGCAACCGGACCAGGAAAGGCTAAGCTAACTGTTTCTCTGAATTCCGTCAGTTTTCTATCATCATCCAGCTTCCGTTGATGTCATCACATCATAAAAACGCAATTTCCTCCCCACCAATACTACCTGGTGGAAAACTGAATCGAAAACGTTTTACCGGGATATAATACTACCATGGTGCATGCAAACGTGGCGATGCATAAGGTAATCGTATTCACTTAATATTAAAGGAGCAGGAGGAGGAGGAGAAGAAGCATTTGTTAGAGTTTCTACTTTTCCGTCTTTAGATTGATATTTTCTTACTGTTGTTTATGCTGCAGATTAAAACTGAGGCGCAAAGGACTGAGATTTAAACACGATTTTCTGCTTTGAGGTCTTTCGACTGCTTCTAAAGTAGCATATGAAAGGGAGATGATAGATTTTCTATTTCATATTATGTAAACCGAAATTCTCAAATAAGTATTCGCTTAAAAAAATATAAATTAAATTCGTTCGAAAGATTAATGATCATGCAGAATTATCCTAAAATAAACTATCTCGTCAGAATGCCGCCTCCAAAAATAACTGCTTTAGTACAAGGATGTTTTTTAATTTTTTTTTGATTCTGTGTTGAGTCCACACCAATGTTACAAAAAAATGAACAAAAATATTCTTTCGTAAACTCATTGGGTATAAAAATTACGTAAAATTCAAAGCGCATACTTGCCGAAATGATATCCTTCAGTTTAAAAATAAATGCTAATTACGAGCTTTTTGCAGACCTTTAAGTGGTCATTCACAATGACTTCCATCCAGCTTTTACTGCTTAAAACTAATGTGACATACTTCACATCTATTGTGGTTTATTCGCACTTTCATCTCGAAATATCTCCCAGTTTGTAAAATGTTATTAAATTCCCGAGTACTTTTAACTTTAGCTGCCGTTTCATGTGTTTGCAATCTATAAACATTTTAAATTCACCTTTAGGAAATTTATGCCAGTTAAAAAACCCCACATTGCGTTCATCAGATTTAAAAGTGGGTACGCTTTAGGTTCTATAATGAGTATTCCTATACAAACAGAAAATTGCGTTTTGTTTTCGTCTATACCTTGAAAAATCCGTACTTTTGCAAAAATGTCGTACAAAAGAGAACAATTTTGTACAAAATTTAAAGCAAATTTGGACTTTATCGGACAGCGAACTGGCTGTGAAATAGCCAACCAATTAAGTAGTCATTTTAAATGACTGAAATTCTTGCGGCGCGGAAGCAAGATCATTCAAAAGCCGGCTTTTGGTGGGAGTACAATATATTTTTATATGTGCTGTAGGATAAACAATATCATGAACCCACCCAAGTACTTCTTTCTAAGCCAAATCACATTTCCAAATCTCCATTAATGTTTCGTGAGATTTGTCACCTACCCAATGTGTGACCACTGGTCAGACGGGTTGGCACTGCGTGCGTACCTTCTGTGGCTACCCTAGTTGCGTCCAGGTTACGGTATTTGCACATGAGCCTAATCAGGTCAAATCGGGACCAGAAATTATGATCGCAGTGTGGACGGGTAGTGGCGTTAACCTCTACAAGGTAGTTGGCCTGGAATAGACACCTGTCCTGGCAAAACAAAGCAGCGAACATTGTTGGTTGGAATTTTATCGCTCAAAAGTGTGTTCGTCTGACCCAATTTAAGTTCATTCAAATCACCTGTTTTCGATCAAGTTTTGGCTTTTGTTATGAAGTTGTATAAATTTTTTAATTTTATTTCAGGAATATTACAGATCCGTTTTGGTTGTTTTGTTTACCGAAACGTTAGGAGTGTGGTCTGCAGGGTTGTGGGAGCGGGTTAATCTAAACTTGTCCAGATTCGATGAATATTATTAAAAAGGTTGTTTCCCGAAATATGATTTAAATCGATTTTTTTTGGAATAAACGTTAACGACTACTTATTTACTTTTATGTCAACAGATCAATATAAGTAATTTTTTAGCAGTGAGCTACTTGCTAAGAGTAGAAGTCTGAACTTCAAAGTATAAAGTGAAGGCAATTTAAAATTTAGACTATGGCATCTTTTGAGTCAAATTTAATCACTGTTGGCTACTCTTTTCTCCTTGGGGCAAGAACTGCTATTTGTAGCTTAATTATTATGGTATATAAATATCTTTATTGCGTTTTCCTAGCTCTAAGTACACAATTAATTGTAGAGGTTGATAAGTGTCAAAAGTTATGCTCTACAATATCATCATAAATATTAATAAGCATTATTGGTCTTCAACTTCCGCTATCTGGTGACGAGTGCCCTGCTATATATTGAGAGTTTCGACTGTATCCCATGTGCTTTACGCATTTATATTTTAAACAGAGGGGAAGCTTAACTTTTAACTTCTTTGCAAGGGTTCGTCTAGTTCAAAGGACTCAAAATATTTTTATTTCACCAAATTTTCACAAACAAATCCCAGAACACAACCAGAAAGAGCCATTTGGGTCAATATATTCCCTAAAATGTGAGCCAAACTTATATTTTCAGCTTTTATTTATCATTTTCGATATTCGATTGAAAAACAGCTAACGTAAACCCCCTCCTTGTGATAGGACTCATGGGACCTATCTATAGGTCCGAACTGGACACCTTTCACATTTGTCATTGGTCATTCTTTATGATCTATTGACCAAAACGTTTAAGTCTGAGAACGTCCTTCAACATGCAACCTGGGAAGACAGAAATGAGCAAAAGCGATGCATATAAGACTACTTATCTTGTGATAAAAAGCACTTTTTAAACTAGCAGTAGTAAACACATGCCGTGCACGGAAACCGAGCCATCAGTGACGTTACGAGATGCCACAAAATGTGCACGCATGGAAAACATTTTTCAGCCGTGCGGACGAGATCTGCAATTAGGAACTAGGGCCAGTGTTCGACACAGGCTCAGGTAGATGCAAATGACCGCGGAGTCAGCATATGGGATGCCAGCCCCAAACTGTTCTAATGTAAGACCAAACGCCAAGGCGGTGTGCAGACCTCTGAATTCTGAGCGTAGGCAGTAGTACGCCCCTGGAGCCGGCTTTGCTGTGATTCCACGCAGGTGATTTATCTTGTGTGGCACAGTCTGACCTACCGGGTGTTTCAGGGTACGTCAGTGACCTTCATTAATGGAGCCTGAGGCATCGTCTGTTCTGAACAGCAGGGCTCTAATCAGAGCAGCGGTAATACCAAAGTTTATGTACCAGTTTAATTTGTGGTGGCAAGTTCAGTAGTTACGGACGAGGACAGGTCTTTGTCGGAAAATCTGACCTTGCTTTCCATTCTCGTCACATAGTAAAACCTAAATACTTTGTAAAACAGCAACCTTGATATTGTGAAATGAAATGCCTCAATTTCATCTTTATTAATTTAAAGAATATGCAATTCGCAGTTTACTGATCCTTGCCTTGTTTATTACAAAAACTGCCCCCGAGCCTAGCTCATTTCCGAAATCAATTAAATTAGTACTGTTGCGCAGTGTGCTCGGTGTCAGATATTTTGATCACCGAAAACGGAAAACGTCAGGGCATGAAGAAGCATAAGCAATAACTTTGCGTTGCTTAAAAAACAGTTTCAAAATATCTAAATAAGAGAATGTTACGTTAGCACAGAAAAATAGAACAGTAAATGAACAGTTGTCATGGGGGTGGGAGTTTGGGTATTCGGATATGTCAGAACAGCGGCTAATAATAACTTAGTTACGTAAAGATGCGAGTCGGAGGGGTGGCAAAGCTACCAATGAGTAATGCCTAGGTTTTTTGCTGTGACACGACGTTGCAAGCTGTGGTTCGGGAGGTAGGGACTAACATGGGCCAGGGCAGCTTGTGAGCTTTAACTGACGCATTCTCCTAATAGAAGATTGGTTTGGCTAGCCGTATGTTCACTGCCTCTGTCGTCGCAAGTATACGCTGGCGCAGGAATTTTGAGTATCAAGCCGGCACTTTAACGATGAACGCCGATGTTTGGGTGATCTATACCCAGTGAGCGTTCTCAACCCTGAGACTGTAACTCGATCTATTTGACCTTCCGGAGTGAAAACATTTTGAATCTATGAAACGGTATTATGAAAGAGGGCAAAAAAGATCATGCAAATAACGGGGGTGGAATGTCATAAAACACTACTAATTTTGAGAAACAGGTTGTTAAAGGCTTTATTCAGGCGTTATTCCCACTCTCATCTATTTGGGTTTTATACCCATGTTAGCCTTTTGCTGCAGCTGTTGTTTGGGGAATTTTGGTGCTAGGGTAATCATCAAGAAACCTGAAACTGAGGCAAACTCAACCATCACCGACTTTGTTGGACTGGAATCATTAATACAAAAGATGGATCACGTTGAGTCTTTGCTACAACTCCGTGTTCTGAGGAAAACTTCAAAGTTTGGAAGATTTTTACGTCATTCAAAGTCTAGCTCAGTTTAAAATACTTTGTACCAGCCCGGCTATTCGCTTAAAAAACTGGAGTAAAAAAACCAAGTCCAAAATTAAGAACTTTGCGAAATTTTACACTACGCGAAATTATTCGTCAGAGTAGTATCCGCCTGTTGTGCGAACATCATTCTAACAACCTTCTGCTCAATTTTTACATTTTAAGCTCCAATATCTGCTTGAGAACCAGCAGACGCTTTAAATGGGTCTGCTGAAGAGGTCATATTCCCGTAAATTACTACGATTAACCATGTTTGTAAGCGGTCAACATGCACTCAGTCCATACTCAAAAAGGTATCTTTTAGTGGGTGCCAAAGTCGCCAATCCGCTATTATACGCAGGGACGTTTGGCATGTCATGCGATTGGGTATCAAAAATCTACTTGGATTGATTAAAGTTAGGTCACGATGTCAGCAGACTGTTTTTCCTAGTGTAAATTACGTAATTCCTTACCACACTTTCATCCCTGGTACTCAATAGTAGTAGTCCCTAGTGTGCTTACCAGCTAGAGACAGCCTTTTTCCGTTAGGGAAAAGGCATTTTTTCAACCAGATATTTAAGAGAGCATTATAAAACAACTGACCTATATAATGAGCGAAATTCTAAAGTAATTGAAGCTTTAAAAAAATTATCTTATAAGTTTTATAATGCTCATGGCAATGGACTAGAAGGTTGAGTCATTTAATGCAATGCAAATCCCAAATTTACATGGATAATCTTCTTCGTAATTCATTAGAGTAACTTGTTGATGAAAGCCCCTTTACACGACTTCATACAGAAAGGTATGTTTCGGGTACTGATTAAGAAGTGAGGTAGCCAATTTTAGTAAAGATTATTATTTTATAAGCATTCTTCGTTTGGAGGACCTATATACGATAACTTCTATACGCTCATTATATACGGTTACTCAGAAAGGACTAAACCCGGAGCGCCATCCTTTATTGCTAAGTATCCCGGTATTTAGAAGATCAAGGTTGCGCCGGTGCATAGATAGTTTATGAAAAAATTGTTAGTTAAGGGCTTTCAAGATATTATAAACGTTTTTTTAAATGTTTTAGACATTTTGAGAGATGCTTGATCTCAAAATATGTGGAAATTATAGCGTAATGTTCCGGCAACCTGCTCGACTAGAAAATTAAGAAACTTGTCACCTGCAAACTGCTGGTCGTGATTACAAATATGAAGGAAAATGTGTAAGCGTTAAAAGCGAAATTGGTGAAATCTCCTTATCATAGCTTTAAACAACGAAAATAATCTCAAAAACAGCATAAGGGGTGAAGTTTAATTCATGTTTTTAGAAAGTCACAACATTCATGAAAACCACCTATAGTGTTACGAACATATGTAATACATTACGAATTTTCGAAAAAAAGATCTTCATATTCCGAGGACGTTTGTCTCAGAAAGCAAAGTTCTGATATTTTGCCTAAGCTCAGGTGGGTTTTTAAAATATAAATTATATTCGATTGCTTCTGACAGCATTGTACACAGTTAGATGATAAATATTATTGCCTTTGAAACCTACATTTATCTTAAGGTGACGAAAATATTCTGCTTATGTTTTTGATCAGTTTTTTTTAAAATATGTATTCTATCAACGCAAAAACTATGGTTGGTACTGCGAGCTGAGAAAATATTTACCTCTTCTAGAAAAGTTTTATGCTTTTGAAACTTCTCATTCATCAGGTAAAGTTGGTGATTTCTTCTGAACCATTTGGCACTCTTCCAGCGGTATGTTCTGTTTAAACCAAAAATAATTATACTTCCCTTTTTTGTAGAAAAAGTTGAAGGAAGGATCGTTTTCAGAAAATTATTATTTTAATCTTTAAACTACATACGTCCACAATTTCCTGAGGCAACTACCTACAAAGGATGTATCCCTGAATACGTCGTGCTCACATGGCTTAGGCAGGTAAAAAAACAATGCGATGTTGTGGAAAACAGAACCATCGACGGAACTAATGCGCTTCGGACGGGAGATGAACTCAATTTATGCGATCAGTTCGGATAAGCATCCTAGGAGTGGGGAGGGAGATGGGTGTGCGTGAAAGAGCGCTTTTCGGACACGATGTAACGCAATATTTCGGTGACAGTAAGCTGCGCGAATGATTTTTATGACGTCAGCGCACAGCCCAGCCCCAGTATGCACGGCAGGGTCTCACAGTGGATGGAGATTAAAGGTTTCGAGGAAGACATTCATACAGTCTGCCATTAGTTGTTGGTGGTCATCGCTGACCTCTCACATGCAGTAACTTTTTCGAGCGTAAGCACACGACAGTCTAACTGGCCGCTTTGTGTTCTACAGCAGGATGAACGCAGGTACGGTGACTTGAGCATGAATTAGTTTATAGTGATGAGAGACTTAAGCAGCATCTACCGCACTCTCTCCTCCCTCACCCATTTAAAGCTGGTTTCAAGGCAGAATCCAGAAGACCAGTGATAAGGTCAGGGAGGCAGTGGCTAGCGCAGCATGGGCCTGTAACTAGGCATGTCACCAGCGCCTCGTGTGTGTGTGCCTCCTAAACGTGCCGCGTGGTAGATGTGATGGACAACCACCGGGGAAAATCAGGGTGCGGCAGGCAGTAATATTCTGGAATGCGGTCCCTTAACAAATGCCGATCATGAGGGTGTGCGTGCCCAATATGGGCACGCGTAGGTGCAGGCTCACACCACACCGCGCTCTGCCACTACGTGGGAGATGCGTCATCTGCACTTGATCCCATCTCCGGTCTTCTTGACTATGTCTTGACACAGGCGGGTGAGGGACGAAAGAGTGTGGTAGATGCAGTGCAAGATAAAGGCTCCTAATTTCATTATCCTTATAAACGACACAACAATTTGTTAACTTAAGTAGGTGTACAACTGATGACGAAAGTATGAAAAACTTCTCGAATGGCCCACCTTTGATGCGCGAAACAGTTGAGGATTAATTTTCGCACTCATCTATATTGCAGAACCACCGTGAACATCTTCTTTATTTGAAGGTAATTCAATGATAACGGTGAATATTTAGTGGGGTGGGGTAAAGGCTGTATGTGTGTGGGATCGAGCTGACCGTCATTCGTCAAGAACTTGAATAATTTGTCTGCTTTAAAGAGTGCAGCATCTGTTTTTTGTGAGGCTGGTGAGAAAAAAAGGACTGCAAGACGTGAAGATAGGAAAGCCAGTACTAAATTTCTGGAAGGGTATACATTCAGGTTTTTTAAAAGTAACAATACTAAACTTTATCAAAAACCTAGCTCTTATCCTCTGGAATTTAGCGTAAGGAGACCTGCATTACGGTGGCTTGCTATTTTCCTGTCCGAAGATGTCCCTTGACGGAAGAACATATTGAAGTAACACGCTTCACCATATTGATGTATTGTCCACCGAGTCAACGAAGCGCGAAATTTCATTTGAAAATTTCATGTCGATGGCAGCACTAGTTTATTGTTAAAAGCTTTTCTCCATATCCGTGTTCCTTTCTTTGTCCTGTGAGCAAACTAATTAAAATCTTAACAAATGCTGTCAAACCTGGCAGGAAACTGACAAGCTGCTTTTGTGCGCGTTCATGTTTCGCTTTATAAACGAAAGTCAACGCTATTATTGGTTGATTTAAAGCAGAAAAAATGTTTCTCTCTGAATTCTCTCTTCCCATTCCCGCCACTCTCATTGCTTGATCAGATTCGCTAGTTGTTTGCCTATTTGTGTCCTGTGGTATCCATACGGAGTTTGCTTTCCTTCTGAGTACAAATAGATCATTGTGCGTTGATTTTTGTATGAAAAAATACCCAAGCTGAACAGTGACCGAGAATTCAAGACGGTGGTGGCGCGAGATTAATAAACCTCGGGATAAATAATCTGAATATAAGCAACTTAATGGACCTCGAATATTCAGGTAAATTTAAAGTGCACGCCAGAATTCATTCATATTTTTCGCTGACGTTTCGGAGAGCTTAGCCGGCCGTCCACTGTCAAAGCGTTTACCGCTATGATGGGGACTGCAACCACGTTCGTGGAACTGGATGAAAATTGCAGACCCGCCTTCATAAGCACAAACTTGCGACCTATATTGGAGAGATTGGTCACACTTTTGACATTCAAGGAGCGGCCATCATAGGCCGAGGAGCCTCAAAAACTGAATGTCATACGCTTGGAGCATGATATTCATATGTAAACTCCATCAACGGCATCTAGACCTTCCAACGGCTTATAAAGGCCCGCATCAGTATAGGCAGAAAGACCAGGACAAGATGGTCCAACGGACCTAAGACATATAAGCGAAGATGACACTGTGACGAACCCACCGGAAGAGAAGGCAGGCTCGCAAGCACCCTCGACCTATGTGAAGTTTCCCAACACCAGCTACCCTCAAACTGCACAACCATCCACATAAATGCCGAAACAGCGAATGAGAGAAAAATCGATCATCCCAAGAACATCAGGTTCGGCCTGTTATTCGAAACCTTTTTACAATGGAGAGCCGGCCAAGCTCTCCAAACCATTAGGGAAAATACAAACCACTTCCGATGAGCACTTTAAATATATTTCAATTTCATCCCGCAACTCTCAGCCTTGCGAATTTAAGACCCTGGATACGGTCCACCCAAAACTCTGTGTACGGGTCCGTTTATTTTTCTGGTCCTAGATGGCCGTCAGTGTCTCATCTCTGCTGAAAGAGTACTGAAAAAGACGAGGGAAACTGCGATGGCAATTTCTGACCCATTTATCATTCTTACCTAGTCATACCCAGCCCTAGGTTTGGATAACCTGGAATTCTTACCCTTATTTTTTGGTCACTGGCCGTTATGACGGCCAACGCTCTACCGCTGAGCCAACAGGCACGTTGTTATGTTAACAGTCGTGGAAACAGGTTTCCGCATAAGTGTTGGACGTCTGCCTGCAGAGTCTCCACATTTGGTCCCAAAGTTTTCATGGGACGAGTGTTCCCGAAACTTAGTCAATTAATGCTCTTCCCATGGTGTACATATCGGCCGTGGGAAGGGCATATACTGACTGGCTATCAGCGTAGGGTGCAAAATATTTAAACACACAACTAGCCTAGGACTCTCAGACAGGATGTCACGAAGGTTCTTTGACGAGGCGAGTCCAATTGCTTTCATTTTCAAGTAACTCAGTAATGTAAAGTTTAATACTAAAACGTATTTTGTCAGCTCTGATGAGAACTCGAAATTTTTCGATTTTAAGTCTTCCAGCGACAGAAGGCACATCCAACTGCGTAGGTGTCAGTCACACTAGCACGTGTCCCATAAGTGGGACATTTGTTGTGTTGTGTTTGCGCTAGCGAGGCAGCTCCACTCCGTAGGCATCACCTAGCAATGACAAGGATCTCTTTGTTACATGGAGCAACCATTGGCTGGCGTTGGAGAAAGCCCTGCAGATTTAGGTGTGGTCCCAAGAGACGCGAGGATGCTTTAATGAATGCTTCCGGGTATGAGTTGAGCCAGCTCCACCCACTCAGAACCTACTTTCTAAACGATGCCTGCTCATCTTTGCCGGTATAAATATCCTTTGGATGAAAAAATTGGTCACCTTGCATGGTTGGATGTCTCGTGGAAAAAATAAATTACAACTTGTTTGTATCCTACAACTGGCTAAAAGTGGGGTATTGACATGTTCACGAGGACGATTGGCAAGAGTCGCTAGGAAAACCAGATTTGCCAGAATTGGCCTACTCTGCACACAAACAGCAGAGCGTTACTAACAAATACCAGGGGCACCTATTTGCGGCTGTGCGTTGATCACGAACTGGATCGTCCGTGAGCTTTTTTATCTTTTAAACTTAGACACATGACAACCTAGATACTAGCACGTCGGTATGTGGTTTGAACTTAAAATACCAGGTTCGAACACCCTGCTCCCTCCACCGACTCGGGGTTGGGTTTTAACCGGCGGATCACGGTAAAAAAGCTAGAACTAATAAGTCAATTCTTGTGCATTTTGGTCAGTAACTCATGCTGACTGTTGATTGCTTGTCTACTGTCAGGGCACTAGACTGGAGGTTCAGGGCTTAAGGGCTTTGTATGTGGTGGCGGTTGTGAGGATGGTGGTAGTGGTGGTGGTGGTTGTTGTGGGCTCTAACTGATCGCGTTAACGAGCATTGCGGCTATTATGTACGGCAGAAGGAGACAATAGACGAAGACGAAGGAGACTGGAATGGTCGTTCCTGGCTTATTAGTCATCCTCAGTTGGCCAGACACAACTCTAGTTTTTGGAACACCTGAGGCTTGAACTCGCCACCTGCTGGTTAAAAGTCCAATGCTATAACCATTAAGCCATGTGATCGTTTTTTCGTTGATTTGGATTAGGATCATTGATAATGTTGCATGTGTGCTCACAGAACAGTTGCGGTACCCATTGGTTAAGTTATACTTTGGGGCTCAATCTCGAGCCCCAGCAGCAGCTGTTCAACGGTTGGTAGATTATAGGTAGAAAGAAATTCCCTCTCCCTCTACGTCGTCAGAGCAGATAACTGCAAAACAGATCCAGGCGGCTTCTTAGTCTTTATAAAACAGGCGGTCGGTAGTCCTGAGACAGCAAGTACACTTGCATGCATGCGCACCCACGGCGAGACGCTGAACCGCATCAGCCCAATATATTTGCGAGTCCTATCGTAAGTGAAGAACATCTCGGAGTCCATTAGCCGCCTTCTCACACCATTCGGATTTGGAGTTCCACATTGACGAGAAGCAACTATCAGGTGCCGAATAATGGGACCAAAAGGCCCACCACCATGGCGAGAAACGTCTGCAGTCGTTTATCGCAGCTGGTACCGTTGCGGAAAAAGCAACTATGTCGGTGAAACTGGGGGAATACTTTGCACGCGAATAGCCGAGCAAGCAGCAGCAGTGACGAGGAAAGACACTAGCTCTCATGTTGTGGCTCATGCGACGGGACCAAGTCATACCTTAAAGTTTTATGAGGCCGCGTGAGCCGTGAACTACTAGTCATGGTTCTGCGGCCCGGATTCGATTAATAAGCGCAATGACCTCGTGGTTCAATATTATGTGTTTCGATTATGCCTGGGGGAAAATTGCTAGCCACGCGGGGAGAATGCGAGTGACCAGCAGTCCCGGTGACAGTGAGCCTTATTGTCATGTAATTGTCTTGCCAGGAATCGACAACGGTGATTAAATCACCGTTACTAATGACTAGAGTACGAATTTAAGCAGCAATCCTCGCATCAATTGCGAACCCCTACAATGAACACGAGGACTGCCGACGATATTAGCCCTATGGTGGCCCGGCAACCACGTCCTATAAATACGGCGCACCTTGTGCAACTGTCTTTGCTGATGGGTTCGAAAAGATAATCCAAAACGTCGGGCAAATAAACACCATGTTCCACTGATCACCTCTCCTTCTTCTGAGCTCTTTCCTGGAACTCGCCTGTTCACTTCTATCTGCGAAGGAAATGTTCTCATGAGACTAATGCAGCACAGCAAGGCGGTATGAAGTCTCTTATGGCTGCTACTGCTCAATTTCTTTTGCTGAGCATTGTCAATGCCAGCGTTGCACTAGGCCAGAAAAAACCTGTCATTTGAACCCGGCTTCATTTTTGCATCAGACAGTTCTTTTAGGGCTCAGCTCCTGTGTTCATCACACCTTGGCTTGGGTACTGGTTGGTGGACTGCAGAATATAACCCGGAGGTGGTAAATGCAGACTCTGTGGTATTTGCGCGCCATAAATTTCGAGGAGGTCATGCCTCGAAGTCTACGGAGATAAATTGAGGCTCGGCAGAACGAGCCACGCTCAGAACATGTGACATCCGTTTGTGTAAACTGCATCCTCCAGGTCGTGAAATTTTCACACAGGATGCATAAGGCAATGACCTCACCCCTGCATAAGTAACCACACAAATCATTACTCTCGTTCGGATACGCACACCTAGTTGCACACCATAGAGTATGGGATGACGAAGCCTTACCCATCTAGTTGTTATTATGAGAAGGCGGATGTAAGTCGTGCTTTGTGTGGGCACACATCTTCATGCTGAGGAAAGGTCAGGGTAATTAATCCTTCGATTTCTTGTCCATACCAGATTCAGCATTTTGTATTGGTATACGAACAACTTGCAGACATAACGAAGAACAGCAACTTCCAAAAGTAGCAAATACAACCCACAGGCGACCACGAGTGCTCAATAGGACGCATAATATTTTTAGATCTGAATTTTTTGTTTGCATTAACTGCGTTTGCGAACGAAAATGCATTGTAAAATAAGTCTTTTGTGAAGACCTTTCGTAAATCGTTTGCAAACGTTGAACTTGCAGTCCTTCAAAAATTCCCTAGTCAGATCTATGCAGTTTGCTTTGTGCTTTTTGTAACCAAGATTTGCATGACTAAGTTTGTCAGCCAGGGTTCTCAGGAACAAGGGAACGATTAGAAATGGGCATAGAAGGACCTAGGAGGCCTTCGAAGCTCTCTTTGTTTTTGCCATAGCGCCCTGGAGAGCACAGAGCGTCCGGATTGGTTGGCCATGCTTCCCGGGTCGCAGCACGTACGCACGCGCTGAGAGCCACCAATCAGCCCACGACGACGAGGGGCGTCAGCACACAGAACCGGATTAGGCGTGTTAACCTAAAAACAGGGTACGGACGTGCGTGCCTACAAGTGGTAAGCCTGTCTGTGTGCTTCGGATTCTGCCGTAGTCAGCGGGCAGTCAAGTTGACAGGCGTGTTTCAACTAGAACAGCAGCCGTACTTCCGAGGTCGGAAGACCTGAGAGACTTGTTTAATCCGTTCTTGCACGCCGGATCTTACCGCAAATCTGTCAGGTAAGGTCTCTGGGGACAACCTTCTTAAATGTACTTCTTTTTGAATCCAAATGTGGTTAATAAACAAGACCTTGAGTATGGGTTTGAGACCGAGTTTGTTATTTTGCGATGTCACAAAAATCGAATGTTTTAATCTAATCTCATCAAATTCAGCTTACGTTTTAATCACAGGTCGTAACTCTTTTACAGAGCAGCACCTTTCGATAGAACTATCAAGAGGGACAAGAAGGGGTTGCAATTAATTACCTAACCTGATATTTCTGCTCCAAAATAATCCCTGCATGCAACAAACACGCTCTCTGACGCAAGTCTAGAGTTTTTAAGGACTTTGCTCTTCCTGCAACGACAAGATTTAGAGCTATCCAAACCGTTATGAAAATTTGCCTACATATACTCGGTGCTCATATATTTCTACCAAAATTTGGTAATTTAATTGGTTTACTTATAGAATGACTGAAGAGGAGAACTTCCAATGTGGCAAGTGCTCCAAAAATCTGATTGGTCAACGCTACATCCTAAACGCGGAGGTGCCCTACTGCATCGAGTGCTACGATGCCAACTTCACGAATGTATGCGCGGCCTGTGGTGAACGTATCACCTCGACCTCCAAGGTAAACCCAATTTTCTTCTTCATTATTCCCCTCCATCACAATATGCCCACACATGTTAGTTTAATTCTCTCATACGCTAGCTTGATTGCATCATGCTTACAGACGTAGGAGGAGAGGTAATTTCAATAACGATAGCATTGGAAATGCTTAATTATGAAGGGCCTGCTACGTTGAACGAGACAGTTCCCGCACGGATGACCTTAAAACCAAAAAAACAGTGTTTGAAGATGGCTAATTTTTCTCTGTAACCTGATACACTGTAAAACAGGCGGACTACTTGGTATGTGGTTGTGCACTTGGCAACACACGCCATATTTATTGCTCTCTATAATAGTTAAGTCAGTATGAGCAAAGAAGAAGTGCGTTCGAGCACCGTAACAATTTTTTTATTATTATGAGCATTCAAACTCCTGCAGGAGTCCAGCGTTAGAGATAGCAGCAGCAACAAAATAGGTGACACGTTTACGGGGTTCACACCACTCAAGGACCATTGACGCAAATCTGGAGATGACTGCGCAGGGTTCTGTACTTTGGCGTTAAATCTTTTCATCGATTGATTGAGTTTCCATCCGCGGAACAGGCTTCAGTCAATTATCGGCTCGTCTTCTTTCCAGCAGGAGCAATTATCTTGACGGCGGCGAAGTTGAACTCATGGCCTGATCCGTAGATTTGGGCAAAAACCTGTGCTAATTTGTAGCCCCATCGCACAGATGACTTATGTTCATAGATGCGTGACTCCAAAATGCATTTATTCTGACCTTTGTAGTTGCATGGAAAGTTTAGGCATTGGATACGATTAACTAATCCACGTGGCTCTTTGGGGTTTAGCCAGGCGTGTATTTTCATCCCCTTTCTGCGCATGGTAGCGTTCAGCTGGTGCGCAATTCCAACACCTAGTCCCGAAACAGTGCGCTCTGTCGTTTCAAGTCCTCCGAACCTGAACGCAAAAATAGCGGCTTTTGAACACCTTCGGATAGATATTCCACCTAAATTGTTTGCGGAGATATTGGACCTCACTTAATTTTTCCTCCAGTCACCGCACTGAGTTTGAATCCGTTTGAAGAGCATTCTCACACAGCTTCGTTTGTGAGCCATCGGCTGGCTGCTGTGAAAGCTGAGTTGTGTTTTGCTGGCATACAGAGCCCCGCGCAGTCACCTCCAGCTTTGCGTCAGTGTTCCTTGAGGGGTTTATACCCCATAAAAGTGTCACTAATTTTGTTGCTGCTACTATTATCTTATGATAAAATCCCAAAAGAACGTGACAGCTCAGAATACCAAGCAAGTGGGTGTACATACAATCTTGTACAGAAGCGTTCACCCGTTTCGTATGCGTACCTTGCGCTGTGATTTTGGAACTGTATGCTGTGGACAACGGCTAATTATGCCTTTGATGATAGCGAGTCTTTGGGTCTCATTATCTGCTGTCTTCTAGTCGACTACGGTTTATGGGTCGCCCCAATCCTAAAAGGGTTCAGGAGTTGTGCCGTCACCTCCGAAACATTCCTCGCATAGGGGATTGTGGGTCAAAACTTCGGTTTGTCATCGTTATGTCCCTCGTGTGTAGGCGTTTAATGACGCTCACGTTCGGAGGATCGTGGATAACCTTTGGCTGTGAATAGGGAGTGAAGGTATTTTGATTCTTCCTTGCTCCCATCATCGTCGTCGCTAAAGTGTGTTTGTGCTCACTATACTGGTCATCTTGTCAGACGGCCTCATTTGCTATAAATCGCATTATTAGCTTCTGTGCATTCTAGAGAGATTTGTATTTCCTTGAAGCTTTGCACTCCCACATAAAGCAGGATATCGATTTGGGTATCACATACGAAATCTTCAAGGTAACATGGAACACGACAGCCAAGAAACACAATAATAACACCATACAATGGCCTATCGATACAAACGCCCGCTAAGTGTTGATTCAAGGCGTAATTTCTTATAACCTGATAATGGCGTCGAAAATCAAAATAATATACCATAACGCATGTTAAAATCAGATATATTTGTATGAAAGTTAGAAACTTGAATCTGTATTTTTTTCCCTCACCATGTAGTAAATTTGGAAACCAGTTAAATTTTCAAAATACTGAAAATTCAATGCTTCTATGTAGCATCAGTCAGTGAGTGTTTGCTGCAGGCTGCTATCCTCTCCTTAACGTCTGTCTCCGATACAATGCTTTTATTTTTCGGGTAGCAAATGGATTCGTTTTCACGCACTCCTGATCGAATACCTACGTGATCTAAAGCGAGATATAAAGTGAAATGGTGAGGCACTTATACCAGTTGGATCGATAAAGTGGTAATAACCCATCAGATAGGCCCTCGACGTGTCGTATGAAACATTCGAAAAATAGACCCTGCATTTGAAGGCTTAGATGAATGTACCAGCCTTCACGTTAAGCTGTTCGGATATTTGTCATCCGGGTTTAAAAAATATCAAAGCCACGTGAAAAAAGTATGCCGGCTGATTTGCAGTCCTCAGACAAACAGAACGAAGGTAACAGTACGTTGAGAAAAAACGTAAACAAAACTGTATGCAAAACATTTGTGTGCTAATCAAATAAAGTGTCTTAAAAGTAATTTCGTTTACTTGAGGTGGTTTTCATGTCTGTGTACGCAGTTCCTTAGATAAAGGAAATTTTCGGATTAGCGAAAGCAAATTCGTTAATTCCGGAAGCGAATTCCGCTGCAGACATTTCAAAAATTACAATAAATAGACATAATCATATAAGCAAAAAAGACAAGAGAGACCGGAATGGCCATTAACCATCATCAGTCAATAATCCCCAACCCCAGGTATTGAGGTACCCAACGATTGTATCCGCGACCTGTTGATAAGACGTTCAACGTGTTCATTTTCTTGCTATTTTCGATTGGAATTATTAACATTGGTTGCTGAAAGCTCACCGATCGGTTACGGGGCTCAATGCGGATAAGTGCCCTGCTACAAAACCTGGAGTTGTATTTGGCTGACTGCTGACGGATGATAAGCCATAAATACCCCATTTCAGTCTTGTTTGTCTTTTTCGGCAATGTCCTACTGCCTAGATCAGTAGCCGCTGCGTGGCTGCTGCGTGGCTCGAATTTAATCAACAAGACATGCTACCTTGAGGAGACTATGTATCCTTCGGCTGCAGTTCAACTAAATAAACCAAAACAAGCCTCTGCAAATATTGTGCCTACTGAGACTTGAAAAATGATCTCACATGGTCAGTCTGCATGGATTACCTTCCCCAGTTATAACACGAAAGGTAGCAGTTTTCACTTCCATCGCCCAAAAGGTATTAACTGAGCTGACACCATCGGCTTGCCGTTAAACGTTCAGGGATTGAGCGTCCAATGGTTAAGACTTGTTTTACCAATCAAGGGCTGGCAGTTGTCTAAATTAAAAGTGATGGTAACTCGGTGAATGCGTTGGATTTTACTTGTGTAAAGTTATCTTTTTATGCCAAGTGTATTTTGCCCATAAAACGTAAACCCTTTCCCAACTTATTGTGTATTTTACCGAGACAAGACATTTTTTACGCTACTCCAAAATGTCATCCAGCATGTCGGCTAAAAAACCCTCGTTTTTCTTTTGATAGACTGATATCAAGATAAATCGTTAAATCTGTCCACTTAAACTAAAAATATGTCCTCAGAATTTTGATTTATGAGCAAACGTACCGAAGGGAGGGCATCTTTCTTCTTCTAAAAATGAAACGGATTTCTGAACGCTGAGTTAACGAAGACCATGGTCAATTGGTCATAAGCAATCACTTCACAGAAATAACACCCCTTACTAACATTCCTTTCATGAAATCTCCATACAAAAACAGAAACAGCTGAGAGAACCGCATGCGAATAAATATAGTGGTCAGATAAACTCCGGTCGATAGCAGGCGTTTTGGTGCTAAGCGGACCTATTACACGAAAGTAAGCATAAAACTACGCTCGCATAACTATCATCGGCTTCTTGTGTCCGCAATTAGATCTTTGTCATCGCGGCTACGACAACAAGTTTCTCTGAATGGCGACTTTTCCAAAAGTGTGCTTGACAGCCAATCTCACCAATGCACCTGTTGAGCAGATGATCTTCATCTCACGCAGACCGCATTTGTCTGGCAACTCGTCCACTGTCCCCCAGCTCACTGTCGTGTACCAGAATAGTCCATGAACCTGCATTATTTGTTTTTTTTCTCTTCAGGATCTCTCCTTCCAAGACAAGCACTGGCATGAGGCCTGTTTCTTATGCAGCCAATGCCAGAAGAGCCTATCAGACAAGCCGTTCGCCACCAAGGAT
The DNA here is from genome assembly GCA_017591395.1 of Schistocephalus solidus. Classification (NCBI taxonomy): domain Eukaryota; kingdom Metazoa; phylum Platyhelminthes; class Cestoda; order Diphyllobothriidea; family Diphyllobothriidae; genus Schistocephalus; species Schistocephalus solidus. The sequence continues at coordinate 75,019 of WEDG01004363.1, forward strand.
GATGGCATCTACTGTCCGGACTGTTATGATGAAAAGTTTGCTGCCCGGTGCGATGCCTGCGGCAAGACTTTCAAGGCTGCCATGCGCAAATACGAGTACAAGGGTGGTGCCTGGCATGAGGAGTGTTTCCTCTGCAGTGAGTGCAAACAACCCATCGGAACAAAAAGCTTTATTCCTCGAGGTGATGCCATCGTCTGCATTGCCTGCTACGAGGACAAATTTGCACAGAAGTGTGAAAAATGCAAGCAGGTATAAAACCAACACTGGTGTGTTATTTTACTTCTTGACAGGCCAAAACCTGCTTTTTTTCTGGCTTTCGAGTCGTCACCGACTTCCGTCTGGTGTTGCGTCTATCGAAGACTTGAATGAACATTCGCGAAGCTTGATTGGTCAGTTCTATTTAGGCGTTACTAGACCGGATTACGCACACATGGCACTTGGAAGAACCTCGACCACTTGGAGCCACGACCTTTAGTCAACTAGGTGCGCGAACACAGGGTAGGCCCGGGAGGACAGATTGGATTAGACTGTAACAACTCTTAGATGCGACGCATTTGGAGTACGCCTGCTTCGTTAAAGAACTGCAAATAAGGCTTGTGGAGCGAAAAGCGTCCTAATGCCACCCACTGGGACTTATAGTTCATGTACTAACTTATGAAATGTTGATCGAAATCATAAAAGGTGTTTTGGATTACAAAATATTACCTAAGTATGGTCACCAGATTAATGATCCTGCAGCATAATCACCTGATATTTCAGTTAATTTATAATTCCAGTTTTCGGCTGGATAGCTTTGTACCGCAAGCAAAAATTATACTGTAAAAAATGATTATTCAAGCAATATGAATATGCCGATATTTTTATGGGCTTTTCAATATTTTTTTATGGAAAACATTCAAAAATCTTCTTTATTTAACTCATTTTATAGAATGTGCGTTTTTTAAAATTTATTTTTGCATAAATGGTGATTTTGGTTTTAAAAAGGTTTCTCATTATGAGATTTTTGGACGTGAACTATCCATCCATAAAGCATCACATCTGTTCATTTTGAATGCTGCTTTAAACTAAACAAGATATTGCAAATCCACTGCACAATATTATGAGTCCTATTTGTCATTTTCGTATCATTGTATGGAAGTTTATGAGCTTTTACAAGGAAATTTACGGCTTTTATTTCAGAACCACTAAATTCCAGTTTCAAATTTATTTGAGAATTTAAAAAAAAAATATTGAAGGGAAAGATACGCTTTCTTCATATATAGGATTTGAATAAGACCTTATATGCGAAAATTAAGGGTAAGAAAGGATATTATAGTGCATTTGTGCATTAAGGTATTAAATTATTTTTTTGAGATTTCACTTTGCAGACAGTCAAGAAATAGCTCAATCAAGGGTCCTTATCCTGACGTGCTCAAAATATTTGGTGATTTTACTTCACGATGAGTAAACTTACAACACTACTTAAGCCATATTTTCTAGTCGAAAGCAGATCTCTGAATTTCGGTTAACATTTCATGAGAAAGCACATCTACGATTTATGATGATTCTATCTACAGTCACGTAGCACTGCTCGATTTCAAGTCACCCGAGGAAATCTAAAATCAATGAGGGAATTGCACATTTAATACGAAAACATATTTTTATCGAGCGTAGTTAATGCAGGCGATCGAAAAAAGCTTATTCAAATGCTGGCATCCTGCTTTGACAGATGTTTTGTGAAATTATGCTGAACAGTTATCAATATTACAACTACGCAAGCCGCTCTAGTGGAAAACACGTTTCAAAATTTTGGTTAACATTTCATGAGATAGCCCATCTGTTGTAACTAATTAGCTTCCGTATATATCTACGGGTGAGGCTACTTTTAGAAATCAATAAGTTCTTGGCAGTTGTGGTTCTTATGCTGTCGATATGATCAGATTGGCACATTAAATGAAAGGAGAAAAAAAGACGAGGGAAATATGAGAGCATTTTTGGAGAAGTGAAGACTTGACCCGCCAACAAAATATCTTCCAAAATCCTCTACTAATAAATTGTGCCTGGTAGTCATCTGGAGGATGCTAGATTAATTACTTAGGAAAAACTGCTTGGGCAGTCAGCTTACTGTATCAGAATTGGTGGATTCCATATGTTGCAGTAGGTTGGGCGGGTAACCTGACCCAAGTATGATTAAACTCATGGCCCCCAATGGATCCTCGTAGCTCAGTTGGCAAGAGCGTTGGCTATACTAAAGCCTCCCCTTGCTGGTGTGGGTTCGAATTCCACCGAGGCCACCGAGCTTTTCAAAAGTGGATCAAAGGAATCATTAAAAGCTGCCAACATCCTCTACAAAAATAGCTAAAGTTGACATTTGTTATTTTTTTCTTCGTGCTGAAAAAAAACTTGAGCGAAAGCAATTCAGTTCAGTTCCGAAGAAGCAGGGCACGTGGGAAGAAAGCAAACTGCAGTAAAAAAAGCAACCTTTTCTATTTTCTTAGGCAGCTCTTCCTGTGTTAGTCACTATTCTTGATAGGATTTGGTGCCCGTTTCGGCCTCATGGACTGCAACACTCCAAAGAAAATATTAATTTTTAATAACCTATTCAATTTAGCTGTTTCAAAAATTACACAATTATTCTCACTCGAGAAAACAGTTGGATGACATTGAAGTCTTGCCACAAGCAAGATAAGAGCTTCTGCTGCATATAGTGGTGTAAGGCAGAGGAAATTTTGAGACCAAAACCAGAATGTCCACGTTCATCGTAACTTGGTGCAGACTTCACCTTATAAACCATCCCTAGGTGATGTATCTGGTGGGTGATAAGGTTGACAACTGAGAATATAACTGCGGATCAGCTTGAAATGGGTCTTTCTTGCCGGGAAATTTAACCGAGGTGACACCCGCGCTGACCTTCTCTTAGATCAAACGGGGATAATGTAGTTTTAAGCCCTCGTAGACGGGCAGGTAAGCGCTGTCAGCCACGGCGCACGAGCCCATCTATGGTCATCTTGAAATTTTCTTACCGTCGTTGCCAGATGGGTGAAAGGATGAGATAGATGCCGCACTATAAAAGTCTTCATGCACTGCGCTCACTCCGTGTATCACGCGGTGAACGTCATTCATTTTAATGGGAGAACAATCGGTGGTCATGATTATGGTCGGGGTGTCAACAATGCTGGTAGTGAAAAGAATCCTGTCGAGTTGGAGAGACAGAAGACCTGTTTTGAACTAGCCGGACAAATGATGCCAGTTGAGGTAGGTCTACCAGTGAAGGTCCTTCCGGTTGGGTTGGTAAGCGGTCGTGGAAAGGGTTGTCGTGTGCGTTTCTCAAGAATTTAGATACAGTCAAAATCCCGGATGGAAAGTTTTCTCCGACCGTTTATCAACGAGAAGGAAACATGTTTCATGTAAAAAAATGATTGTTTACGTTCCACTCCCACCCCCTTCGGATATGAAGTATTTAAACACTTGTAACCACCATTTACATCGGTCAAATTCCATATTCTTGCAATATACAACTTATTATTTGCCCACATCAGGTAATCAACAAGGGAGGCATAACGTACAAGGGCCAGCCCTGGCACAAGGAATGCTTCCTTTGCGCCAAGTGTGGCGGGCAATTGGCGGGACAGAAATTCACCTCCAAGGACAACGCCATCTACTGCGCTGACTGCTACTCAGAGCTGTTCGCAAAGAGATGCTATCAGTGTTCGAAACCCATCAGTGGTAAGTCTGGCGATCTTCACCCATTCTTAAACTGCGGTTATATTAAAGGTTGGCATGAAGTTTAAATGGATGAGCGATTGGCTTTGAATCGAGTGATAGTGCGGACAGGTGACTGCACAAAGTCTCACTTATTGACAGCAGAATAAGTGATATAATGAAAGGTGAAATCCCGTCGTAAAATTGAGCTCTACTCGTGAATTTCTCAGTTGGTTACGCCAACTCATCGTCAGGAAAATTAATAGTGTTGAGTGGGATATTCATTCTAGAGGACAGAGGTTACCTTGGCAGACATACATTTTTATGCGAGGAGGGTTGAAGCGGACTAAGATAGATGCCGGAAGTTAGGGGGAATTGATGAAAGTTCCAATAGCGGTTCGACATGGCGGGAACTTGCCGAATCAGTGAGATGCTACAAAACTGAGCATGAATTAGCAGCCGATGATTTTTAAGGTGAGGGCAAGTCAGTGAGCTATGAACGCAGTCTTTCGTATTGTGAATCTAGATTGACATGGCGATTGATTTTATTTGTGTTGGAGGTCTAAGATTCGATAAATTCTCACGACTGTTTGGAGTTGGCACTGGCGAGCAATTCAGTCCCGTTCCAATTTAAGGGGCGATCACAGTCAAGCGCGTGTGCAAACACAGGAGACAAGGGGTCCCGTCGGCGGATGGCCAGCTTATGTGCATTAATGCGGGTCCCAAGCCGTCAACCGGTATGTCCAACATGGACAAAAGACCATTTAAAAGTTGAAAAAAAAGTAGAAGAAGAAGAGGCGAGTTCAACCAAGACAAAGAAGGCTTGGGTGGACACTGGTATATTAACCATCATCAGCCAGCCTTAGTCAAGCTCAAGTGTGGAGGCACCTGAGGTTCGAAGACGGGTTCGTTGATTAATAAGATAAATGCACTAAACGCTGAGCTCGAAGCTTGCTGCCCGGTCGGTATTTTCGGCTATAATGCTCGTACGCACACCGATCAGATAATTTGGCCCATTTATTCCGTTGTGCCTCGGGGCTCAATCTAGGGTTTCGAAGGCAGTCACACAATGATAAAAAGGGTATTCAGAATGAGCTCGTTTAAGGTTGGCTGACGATGGTTTATAATATGTCCATTATATTTTTTGTATATATTTAGGAGTTTGTAAGAGCATTTGAGGGGTTTTCAAGTGTTACAAAGATTAGTCAAGTTTATAGGAAAGTGTAAAGTGTCTACGCAGCTTTAAAAATATATATCAAAGAGTTCGTCGGGTTAAAAAGGTTTAAAATATATGACACTTCGAGGAAATTTGAAATTTATGGGGGGTATGGGATATAATCCTCATGATATTGGAGGGATTACTGGCTTACAAGTTGTGATGTGATGCCATGTGGCGCTCTACATTATGACCCAAGGCACAGCGGACAGATCAGGTTCCATAAACAAATCGGTGCAAACCCCACTACCAGAGTCAATATACCTAATCAAAACTTTACAGAAAACAGGCCCATGGCTCAATGGTAAAGCGTTTGACTACTTACTGTGCAATGACCAAAGAACCTGGGTTGAATGAGCTGATCACTTAAAACTAGAGGTGGCATGTCTGTCTGATGACGGTTTATAAGCCAGAAATGGTCATTCTATTCCGCCTTCTCGGCATATATTACTAGTCACTACACGACTGCCCACCAGTGCTCTAGGGGCGAGCAAGTACTTTAACCAGACCTTTTTACGCCCATTTACCATAAATCCGAGTAATTTGGCCACCAGTTAGTTGGTTAAGCCAAATTGAGAAGAGGAAAGGCCCGTTGTTCATACTGTTTCAATCAAAGTCGGTAAAGTAGGACCACCAATGTGCTTATTTCGTCCAGTTATTGCTCCAAGTCCGCATTTGAACAGCTTTATGGCCTGACGGGCTGTAGTTAAGAAGCCCAATAAAACAGCCATTTTGGACATGTCCTTCAACAGAAGTAGAGAGGGACTAAAAGCGAGGAAACCAAAGCAGTGGTGTGGGTGCTTATCAATAATTAACTGTTATCTGATAGGTCCAAGCTGACGTCGTCGCCTGTTCTTGCAAATACCTAGCATGACGAGTCAGGCGTTAAAATTGGCTCTCGAAGTTGCCCTGACAGACTTAAAATCAAACTAACCACCCAACACTTGTTATAGCCAGCTGACGGAGAAAATCGGCGCGCAAAATTCTGCCGTCACATGCATAGTATGGGAACAGAGACTAAGAGAACATGCAAAGAACATGCAAAGAACATGCAAAATTCTCGCTTGGGTTTTTGAAGGGAAGGAAGTACTTTATCTAAGTAGAAAACTGCTCCTTTATATGTCGCCAATCCTAGTGTTCGTCTTTTGTCCAGGTTCTCTCCTACCCTTACCTTCAACTCAACGATACTAATCGTTGTGCACTAAAATTTCCCCGCCCACGATGAATAAAAAAAATATTGTGTTCGGTCAAAAAACTGACTATAGGATAGAAATGAGCATTTATGCTTTGTTTTTGAGTAAAAGTTCAATCGCCAACGCCAGGGGCCACATAGCTAAAAGTAATCAATAATTGAACAGTGTTCACAGGCTAAATTAAAGATAAGGTTGGAACGGTCATTTTTGACTTGGATGCCGACATCAGCTAAAAATATCCGAATATTGGTCCTCATACCCGAAATGTAAACAAGTTTTTTGGTGGGCTTCTATAAACATTTTGCGCCCCATAATGCACCAATAGCAGTCTCAGTGCAGTTCGCTTATCAAGACCGTCCGTTAGAGTAAATGGGACTCTATTCGGTCGTTCGACTTCAGACCAAGTGCTTGTCTTTTTTTGAACTTATGGGGTACGTATCACGGCGCAAAACATGTGCTTGTGAATGTTTCCCAAACAAACTGTTTGGCTGATGCGTCAGCGCCGAATACCATTAACCGATGTGATTTGCATGCATCTGCATAGAGAATATTTACGTGCTGACGGTTGTGCTTGCATGAAACATAAAAACATTTTTTCGCAAAGGATTAGCATGCATCGTTTGACGCCTTTACGTAGCATCTCTTCTTCTTTGGGAGTTTTTGAATTCATGAAAAAAGAAAAACCACTTGCGCAGTTATATTTAGCTGTCCAAATCGTAAGGGCACTTAAATGGCACTTCACCACATAGTTTAAGTGGTTTTAAAAGAAATTGTTGCTATTGGCAACTTAGATGTAACATTATGTGCAGCTTGAGGTTACGAACTTGGTGCCGTTGTTGTAGAGTATTCTGCTCGTCGGCTAACAAAACATCCCCATTTTGGCCTGCTTCTTGGCACCTCCTGCAAGCAAAGCATATTTCCCAAATGTGTTAGGTTGTGTTCGCATATACACGACGATAATTGGCAATAAAGTAGCCATTCTTTTCCTCAGTGATGTTCATAAAAATTACTAAAACTGTAGACCATCTAATTCTATAAGAATGGTCTCATTAGAGTCTGCAGTTTGCAAAAAGATAATCGTAGCGCTTAGAGGCAGATTTTGCAGTTTTTTATCAAACTATTGGTGCTTGGTGTATGGTCTGTCATTAATACCTGGATAAGATATATAACATAAAATCGTATATATATATAATAGGGGGCAGATGACCCCTCTTAGTTCGCTGGTTTTGGTTTGTGTAAGGTTTTGGACAATAAAAATGTGCATTTTTGATTGTTTATTCCATCGATTATCTACTAAATTTTAAGAACTTGGGCGGGAGTGTTGGATGGAAGAACCCGACTGTGATCTTAATTGTTCTCCCCATACTATATCTTTACAGGCTTTGGTGGCTGCAAGTTCATCACATTTGAAGACAAGAATTGGCACTCGGAATGCTTTAACTGCAACAAATGCCAAAACAGCCTCGTTGGTCGTGGTTTCTTGGTGGAAGAAGGTGCGGTCGTTTGTCCCGACTGCAGTGCTTAACCCAGCTCGCAGTCTTGCCCAAGCAGCCACGCGATCTCCGGCTCCTTGTTTTAAGATGGCATGGTTAAATGGAGCAAGACTCGTTTCCCGCCCCTTCCCCCTCATCTCCCAACCTGATTCGTGTATTCAAAAAAGTATATATGCATACATACACAGGCGCGTATTTATAAAAATAGTAAATTCAGAGCAGTTTTCACTCTGCTCGCTCACTAACTGCCCAAATCCCCCATACTATAGTTGAGGTGAAGGTTTCCCCTGTCATCATCGTTTCCAATTTAGCGCTCATCGGTCTCAAGGGCATCCGGCTGTGTCCCGCCCACGCCACTCTTACCAATCGCATGAGTGCGGTAGCGCCATTCAATGGCTTCCCGCTCAGTGGTGTGTACGAACATATGCCCAATCAAGAAGCAATTTATTTTTCTAAGTAAGCCCACCCATCCAGCAACCCACCTTAGCCACGACATGTCACCTCTTCACTTCACTTTATAGTGACCCCAATCGCCCACCTTTGCTGTTGCAATAACCCTTCAAAAGAATTCAACCTGATAAATCCTCTTTTGTCTTTATCAAAGCCGACTGCGGTAGAAATTATTATACAACCCAGTACTTTGATGCTCTCGGTTTTCTTTCTTTCTGAGGTTTATTGTGGTTTTTATTTTCAAATGGTGCTTTTGCTTTAAATAAACGTGTCCTGTGTTCCAATGTTACTCGTCCACAGGATACTGAATTGATCCTGGGAAGATAGGTTATACAGTTGGGAACCTATCTCATGCAAAATGCCGAAATTTGCGAAACACTGATAATCACTCGCAAACCGGCACCAACGCTTGTACAAAAGCTATGAACTGATAATGAAAAAACTTAAGCGAATTTTAGATTTAAAGGAAATGTGAAAATTAATATTATTTGTTGATAAATACTTATATTTTTTAACAAAGCGGAAAATTCTGAAAACGGAAAAATTCATTGTTAATGTGACGGCTAAATTTAAACAGAATTTTCAGGTAAAAGTGTAAGCGTACTACTTTGTGCATGTTAAGAGAACAATAATTTGGGAAATTTTCTTTATATTAAACTTGACAACACAATCCAGGGCGGTGGATCAAGGGCTCGAGTGAGTGAAATAAATTTTTGTTTGGGTTCTGTGGAAATGGCGTTCACTAACCTATCTCAATTGTTTACAGAGAACAGCATATTCCATCCTGCTTATTTACGTCTGATTCAGAGACTTTTTGTCAAGACCTCATAGCAATCGGCAATTAATAACCTAAAATATTCAGATAAAAACTTCAAATCCGCAATTGAATTTCCGGTTAAGCAGCAACTGTCAGTCAGTCTTACCCTAAAGATAAGCTCAGAAATTTATATATTCATTCAAAACTGTCGTGTATATGTCAGTGACACTTTTGAACTAATGGTTGTTCATCGCTATGTGAACGATTCTGACGTGTCAATAGAAACCCCTTAAGTCAACATGAAATCGAATTATCTTATTCCTATAATCCGTATAATTCATGAACTCCTCTTTCAGTCAATTTGAAGCCACAATGATTGAACTCATGACCTAAAGTTGGATGAGCAAACAGTCCCATTTCCCAGGTTGTACGTTAAACCATAGCTGGCAGAGGAGGAAAGGCACCGTCTTTGGTTGTGTATGGATGGCTGATGAGGATTACTGAGCCAGAAATGGCCATTTTAGTCTCCCTTGTGTTATTGGACATTTTTAATTCTGCTTCTTCTACATGTAATGCCTAAAACATTAATTTTAGTCAGTGTGTTGTAACAGAATCTGTGGATTTTATGCGCCATAGTAAGGCAGGTGGCTAAATTATTCCAAATTTAAAAAGTACGGCTTTCGGCCATTCTTCGTAGCTTAGGTGGCTAGGGCGTTGACTGTACTTAAGCCCCGCCTTTGGCGTCATGAATTCTAATCGCCGCAAAGCTAAAGATCTTTTTTAAAATTTGGGTGGCAAATAAATCATGAGGAGCGGTAAAGCAAAGTAGGACATTTGGATGGGGTGAAAATAATCCGATCAGATTATTTCCGTCAGAACTGCAAACAGGCTCCTGCAGCTAATCTTTTTCCAGATTTATTCCCAGCATGCGAAGGGATGATTGTGCTATCCAGGTTTACCAATTCACATAAGAATCATCCCCGTAAATATAAGACTTTCTGAACGAAATAATCTACGGATACCGAACAAGTGACTTCAAGCGGAAAGTCGTGATTTTCGAGGTCTTTCAGCTTGTATTTGCGTAGACTGGAAGGATTTGGTACATTTCAAGCTAACAAGCAGGAGGTAATAAGCCTTTTGACATTTCTTGAGCTAAGCAACCGGGGATCTTCTTCAGGTAGTTGATGGCATTACCTTTCAAAAGATTGGGACTCAGTCTTCTGTGCACCTCCTGCAATCATTTAGACAACTGCCAACTGCGTGAGTAGACAGTTTTGTCCCTTACTTTCTTGATCCTGCATATTTTGATTTTGTCAAAACTATTAAATTAAATTATCACCAATACTATTAGGAAGAGAAATAAAAATTTAGTTTGCAAGTAACCGTACGCAAGGCGTCTCTAAGGTGGAAGACACTGAAAAAACTGGGGTGTTCGCAAAAACCTCAGTTAGCGTGGATTAAGCAAAGTGAGGTTGTGATATTGGCTAAAATAAACCCTGCTTGCAATTTGAACAGCACAACGTCGAATACCGGCCATTTTGCTGAGCTTGCACGATTTTGGATCGCAAAGAAGTCAATATTTGGCCAGTGTATTTTTTTGCCTTCTGCGCTTTGATTAACTTAACTATAAACGCGGAAAGCAAGGCTAAAAGAGGTTTATTTTAGTTCTCTCAACAGTTAGTAAAATATGTCCTCATTGGGCTTTGTACTAAAGAGAAGAGTTTTTAGTTGAACATATCAGGTTCCTTTTTTTATTTATTGGATATTCTGTTGTCTGTCACAACCTTATTCTTGCCCCCAAAATATTTAACCAGTAAACAAAAATTTGGTGATACCTTAAGCTCCTCAAACCTCAAGAGAAAAATTTTCAGATATCGTAAACGTTTGGTATAACCGAAATATACCCCCTCTCTGCTGAGTGTTCAATACAATTTCTTTCTGAATAAAAATCATAAACTCCTTTTTCTAAGATGATTTTTTATATTTAAACGAACATCCAAGATAACTGAAAAATTACTATTTGACTAGGGTTGTTACAACAAGCGTAAGTTACGCGGAAACTGCGAAGGGTTCTAGCCAAAAAACAGTATCCTACATTACATGAATTAACTTAGGCTTATGTTAAGGGAACGTTGGATTTAGAAATTCACCAAGGCCGTCTTTTGTTTGCTAAAGCACGTTTGGATATCTCAGTCAATGTTTTTTTAAGTTTTTTCCCTTATTGGACGTACCTGCACGGATCCTGTGTGTTTGACCTTCACTCCGCCAATTGTAGGTCTGACCACCACCTGCGACCATAAAAACAAAATTGCCCAAGCGTATGCCACGGACAGTAAAAAAATGGATTTGATAAAATGGGTCCTAACCACGTCCTCGAAACGAGTTCCATCATTGCCTCATCGGCACCTGGAATTCTCTATCGAATTGAATATCGGATGTATACTAATACGGTTTTATTGGAAGATTAGTTATCAGGAAGCCTAAATTCATGATATTACAGCCATGTCAGGATGAGGACTTTTGAATGCAGTTTCTTTTAGCTGCCTCAAAAACCTGCACTGTGTAAAAATTACTACATTTTAATAAGCCTTTTTCCCATTGCATTTTAATTTCCTTAAAAAGCTGAATATATTTTATGGAAAAACTGCAAAGATTTTTCATTATTGTAACCATTTGTTAGAAAAATTTACGTCATTTTCAATCTTATGTTAGAAGAAAGAGTTTATTTTGGCTTTTAAAATCTTTTTCTTTATGAAATGTTTTGAGACCGTGAATTGCAACAGGTAAAGAATCATATATTTCCGGTTATTGATTCTGCTTTTGAAATAAACTATCTGGTCCATATTCAATGAACAATTTTCTGAGCCTTGTATTATATCGTTTTGGAAGCATTAATAAATATACGGTTTTTCTTACAAGGAATATATACAGCTTATAGTTTGGGAAATTTAAATGCAGGCGAAACATAAGGTTCGGGTTCATAATTATTCGGGAAATCATAAAATTTCTTAAAATAAAAAAATACCTTTTTCAAGTAAGCAATTTGAAGAAAAATTAATTTTCTTAAAAGATTGGTAAACATCACATATTTATGAATATTTTCTAAGAAATAATTTGAATTAATGAGGGTATATTAAAAAATCAACGGAAAAATACATAATATTGAAGAGGTCATTTTTAAAGTTTATTTTTTTGTCGACCAGAAAGCAGCTGGTTGAAAAGCTGGCATTCTGACATTACTAAAATATCCTTAGACTTTGCTGCAAGATAATTACTAAAACTCCATTTAAGAAATCTTTTAAAGTCCAAAAAAACATTGCAGAATTTTCGTTAATATTTATGCTGTGACGTATCCAGTGTGCTTAACTTTCAGTGTTTCAGGCCGATGGCTTGAATGAACCTATATAATCATTATTATGCTGTAACATTCTCAAATAATAGACATGATTTTAATTGTCAAATATAGGGGAGAGGATTTCCCTTAGGAACATTTTCCACTCTATGCAGAAACAGCTTAATGGCACAGAATAGGGAGATCAGGATAGCTATCTCTGGCTTTTCAGCGGTCATTGGCCGTCCCAAAATGGTGCTTTGTAGCACGTGAGCCTCGGGCCTGCATTATAAAGTCTAATGGTTTACTAACTCGGCTACGGGCTCATTATCCTGTCGGTTAGGATTATAAATATCAACTTATTTTGGAAGTGCATTTGCCAATCGGCCTACGAGACATACTCTTCCCGATTTTGATTTGGGGCTACATCTAAAGCTTAATTAGTGGTGTTGGACCATATACCATTCAATGATCATAGAACACAAGATGAAGGCTCAGTTGTTACAACCATGGGTTTGGGTATGGTTGACTAATGAGAGTCAATACGACTGCAACGGTTACCCCCTCCTTTCCTTGTATTTGTCGGTTATCTTCTTCTGCTCAATGCGATGGCCTGTGGGCTCTTGATCGAAAATCGCAGCACAATAAGATGAGCATGTCCCGTAGTCCCATCAGAACAGGAACATCAAAACATTTATTTTTTATTCTACTCTACTAAACACGGGCGATGTTCTATTACCCTCGAGCTAACCAATGCAACCAGGGCAGTTTCATTATATAAGAATCCGAGATGACACCAGTTTGCAAAACTAACTTACTTTGCTGGATGCATATTTAAAAAAGATACGTTTTTTTGCTTCGATTTTATCGACTAGGGTGAACTATCACGACTAGCTTTGAAAACTATAATTTGCAATCCCACCAGCTCCGTTTGTTTTTTTTATTGCTCGTGCGGTCTGTATTACCTTCAGTACACGCAATTTTATATGGATTCTCATTGGCTACCACCCTGGTTTTTGCATGATAAAATTACAGTGTACCCCTCTTAATAGCTCCGTTCACACTGCTTTGTATTTATAATGAGTATTTTTGGTAATGAGTAACGTGCTTGAGATAGCCCGCTTGGCGCACGGCCAGACTGCCCTACTGGCATAAAACGGGGCGCACTTCACTCAGAAAAATAAATTAAATAGCAGCTGAAGTGACCATCGCTTTTTGCGCGCATGTTTTTAGCTTCGAAAACACCACAGGAAAGAATGAAAAGAATGAAGAAAACACATCTGGCGCACTGTTTTGTAAAAGTTGACTTCTACAATGCCTACCTATATTGTAATGTATCCAAGGGGGTAGTTAAGGCGGTTCCGAAGACAATTCTTTATTCAGCATAACACAAGAGTTAAGCCTTGTCCGTTGAACGTTGGTCTACGGACGACTGCAGTAGTTTCCAGAGTTTGGAACGCCCATTGGAGTTCGACGTCAGATGGTTAAAAAAAGCTAAAGGCTATTATCCGCGTCATCATCAGTTCCGGGATTATTTTCTTCACAGAAGACTGCATATGAGGGGAATTTAGATGAGTTCAGTTCTCATTGTTGATCCCTCGAAAAGTGATCTGTCCGACAGCAAGGTCAAAGTGGTGGTCAGAGCTTATCACATGCTTTGTGATCGGTGATAAGTGTTTATCGCAGCCTTGTGCTTCTGTACTCATCCAAGATCCAGTTTCCGATTATGCTTGGATGCATTTTCGTTAGGTTATATGCGGTAAGTAAGAGTTGACTGCTTAGCTCTGTCCCACCGATCTATAATCTGCGGGGCGCCATGGTTGATTGTAGGATCGAGCTGATATACGATGTTCACACCAGGATCAGGCTCGATGCGACCTCGGCCTTGAAAATAAAAATATTTTTTCCATCATCTTTTAATGACATTAAAGCACTTGAACTTCTGAACGACGGCTGAATACCCCGAAAACACGGACTCTTTATTCAACGCTCAGATTATGTCAGTATCCGAATTCTTATACAGCAGACTTCTTTTCAAATCCAATACAACTCATCGTTATGGAAAAACGTAGCCAATGGAAACTTTGTGACATGCACGGGGTGGGAGCTCTATGCCCCGCCAGTTTTGGCACGAACCGGTCTTATCATGAGAACACACTGTATGTGGAAAGTAGGTGGAGGAGGAGGAGGAAGTGAGCTCAATTATCCACTTCTTTTATATTCCAGTTCACTTCTTAATCTTTATGGTGCCACAAGAGTAACAGAATCTGCATCTACGAACTTAGCGCATATTCCTCAACATATGCAACCCGACGCACTTTTCAACGATCGCGGTGCGTTAAAATCTGTAGCCTGGAAGGCTGCTTTTTGACATTATAATTAGGTGGTTCTAGTATGAAAACAGATTCGTTGATGAACGCTTACCGATCGCTAACGGAATTCACTCGTTCCGCTTTGCCTTGAGGCTCACTCTAGAGCCCTGCCAGCAGTCGCACAGTGGCTAGTAGAAGCATAGACAAATGAATATTGCCGGATTGTAATCCGTCATCAGCCAGTCATACCAAATCCCAGAAGGTGCACAACCCGAGGATCGAACCTGTGACCCGCTATCGGTGAGCAATCATCAACAACTGCAAGTCAATATTATCTATGTAAACTGGAAGACACCGAGCCCCTGGCTCAATATTAGAGCGTGGACTTCTGATTAACGGGTTGCAGGTTCGATCCTCGGGTGGGACATCACCTGGGGTTGGATAAGAATGTCTGACGACAGCTAATAATCGAGAAATTGCCATTCCAGTGTCCCATATCTTTGCCGACAATAATTATCTACGAAGAGACAGGCTGGAATGGCTGTGCCTTAATGAGGCCTCTATGGCCCTAAAACACATTTGGGACCTGAGTTGATGTATTATTGTTTCGGTGAAATCCCGGTTCATTGTATGCGGGCCAGGCGTGTTTTGGAATACGCAAACGGTCTGTTCGGCCTTGTCAGCCACTTCATCTAGTCCCGTCTCTGATATTCTTGACTGTGACTTGGGTACAGATGGGTGAGGCAGAGACGAATACGGTAGATGCTGGGCAAATCTACTGCGCTCAAGGTACTGTCCCTGCGCCAGCCATTCTGTGGCTCACACACATTGGATAGCGTTTTTTGAAACGGTTGAACCGTCGTTACATAAAGAGAATAAGGCAGACATACTTTAAAATTCTCGGCGTATACACATTCAACCCATATAGTCTGCGGAGCAGAAATCAAAACGGCATTGAGTACGTGAAAGACCTGACCGTAAGTTCTGATAAAAGCAAGAATGTTCCGCATATTTTGGCATAAGATTTGTGTCCTTCACTCAGGACAAGATACGTTGGGGCTCGACTTATTACTGGAAGTGGGTGAGGGTTTTATTCGCACATTAGTCAACTCTCCGAAAAAAATATTTGCCCAGAAAATGACAGCTTAAAAGCAAACTAATGGGCAAAATAACTATACACTGTTGTTAGCGTGACAGAGTAGGTTTTGTTTACTGCCCCTAAGTTTCCGCGGATTAGTCCAGTAGATGCCGAACCTCTAACGGATTGCGTGCAAACAACATCTGAGCTTATGTTGGAATAAACCCCAAGAGATTTCTGCACGTAACGGAGGCGTAAATTGTATTTAAACACTCTTACACCATGAGAACATATGCTTTGTCAAAACAAGGGCTAGAATTTAGAAGAAAATTTCACAGGGCGCAAATATGAGATCCGTTTTCGAAAAAAAGACTGATTGGAACTCATGCCAATTTTGCTCAGACGACATAACTGGTGCCGGATAACTGAGCCTCAAGTTGAACAAGGACTTAGAATGTCCGTATCTGGAGCTTAGAGGCAAACATTAGAGTGAAGAAGCTCTATGAAGCTCTAAATACTAAGTGGATATAACCTGGCATGATTAAAGTCCCTGTATAAAAGGCGATTTCTAACGAAACACTGGTGGCAGACTTTACTAAAAGAAGTAAGTGATGAAACAGATCAGCTCCGGAATTTAAAGTAATATATATAATTAACACTAAGTAAAAGGATAGCATAATAATTATTTCTGGCTTAATAGCCATCGTCAGTCATCCATAACGTCCTGAGTATTATCAAGGTCTGTGCTAACGTAAAAGAGCTTTTTGGATGCGGGTTCGAAAATCCGATCCCGCTGACAAAGATTATTTACTTAAAAATGGTCATTCTAATCTTCCCTTTTTTCCTCGAAAGATTGAAATTCAACGTAAACGTTGGGTCATATCACCTTCTATATGCTGCTTTTACATTTTTACAAAAAAGACGTGATACCTCTGTAAGAATACATTTTTCGATCTTGGGCAGTCATCAGAAACGTGCACGATTTTAAAAGTCAAGTGGCAGCAGAAAAACGAACAACGGCACTAGCCTTTCAGAAATTAGGAATGCGAAGCGCAGAGTAGCAAAAAAGATGTCTATCACTGCGTTAGCCCTCAGCATCTCCTAATTGAAGAGTCTTCTGGATCTCTTTGTGATAGATTCCGCCAAAGTTCACCTCAAGGTCCCCATCTGACTTCTACCGTTTCAGCGGTAAGCCTTCGCCTTTCAAGTAGGTAGTGGACGTGCCCGAACACGTTGATAATGTTTTTCTGGTCATATAAGAAGCTTTGGATGAAACGTTTCAACATTTGATGTTATGAATAAAGCACTAGCAAAAATAAATCTATAAGTCAACTTGATTAACCTCAAGTTTATATGTAAGGAAAAGAGTGGCGGCTTTCACTGAAAAGACAATTTTACTAATGTTACCTTGGTATGTCTCGGTGTAAAACCCTGATTTAATTTTGTCATCGTGAAGGTTTCCATAGCTTTCAGATCACCCAGTTTAAAAGACTAAACTGTGGCAGAAATCAAATATTTTACTCCGAAACTTCTGTCAGGACAAAAAGCATTTTTAAAACACACAGATCAAAATAGCCACTTGCATAAAATCTGCACCTTCTAGATATTTCTAGTCGCAGCTTGGTTGCGATAGCATTAGGCCTTGAAAAATCAGTGACAAACAGGATTGCTTTTGCAGGTATAGTTCGCAAACCTTGAAGGTTCTTAACTATCCCTTTAGGCAACTTCCCACAATACCGTGTGAAACATATAACTCTTCTTTCCTTCTTGTATTAGCCGTCTCCGTCTGAAATCAGATAGAGGACTTGTAAGTTGCGATAACTTCCAGTTACACGTCTCTGTGCCGGATCTCTCAAATCAATCTCGCATCGTTCTTCTTCTTGTGTCGCCAAAGCGGTTCGTACATCGTGAGTTGTCTATATCAAACAATACTCCCATTTTAATTGCAAACGAGCCGAATGTCATCAAGCGCATTTCAGGGGGTCATAAAGGCTTTTAAGGGACTGGCTGTCAGGTTGCAGTGAACTTAAGGGCAGAAGACTCTTGCAGCTGATTTTTCGTACCAAAATACTTCCTACGTGTGGGTCAAACGACGCCAGATAGACTGTCCTGACAACTTCCTATGTCTGAACGCAAAATTACGACCTGCTTTACGGCATCCATGACCTTGGTTCAGAAATGCGAGCCTGACCACTCAGTTATAGTGGGCTTCGGAATGTCCAATGTCCAGTAGATCCTGGTGTCTACAATTTAACTTAACTGACTGCATCTGAACAATTCGATAGTCACTTGCGTCTTTGAAATCCAAATCTTGGGAAGTCAGGAGCCCAAAGTTAATTTGTAGTCCTCTAAATCCCACGAACAGGAAGAGTATTAGTTCAACTTTTTGGGATTTCACTCGGACACATAATCAGATACCAAACAGACGAGAGCAATGGGCTCACGAAAAATACGTGGCAATGTGTGCCCCCTCCCCAACCTGAAGTCTTGGTTCTCAGGCCGACATTCCGTCAAAAATTGCAGTCACATTTCGCCTCCATATTCAGTGTTTTATTTAAGGCAGACGAAGAATCCACATGGTTAGCGTGTGGACGAACATTGCTTCCAGTGACTGTATTTAGTGGGCCAAATTACGAAGTAACTATGTCGTCAATAAACTATATTTGGGATTAAATTGCGATAGGTCAGGATTCGCTGAAGGTATTTCACATTTAGTACGATCGTTTGCGAGGAAGCTGGTTGCAAGGAAACTGCATCCCTGTGATTCTTGGTCTCTTCTAGTAATATCCTCCTGATCGTTCTTGGAGATGCGTCCCAGTGAGAATCCAAAATGGCAGTTAAGTGATATGATTGTTTCAACGATCCCGTCTGATTTATATAGCTCACATTTTTGTTTACATCTGCAACCCTGTTTCTTGCTTTATCGTACTGGTCCCCGAAAATCCGCCGGTATATATGATATGGCGATCAACCCAGAAATTAGGCGATCTTATCAATTCACTGTGCTAAACTAACAAGTACAGGTGAATAAACTATCCAGGGTAAGCCGTGAGACCATTTGACGGAGCAATAAATGGATTTATTTTGGTTTGGTTTTCGATGCAGCAGTTGGTAAACTATGGAAATTCGCTCACCAGAATAAAATTTTTAATGAAAAATTAGCCTCTTACGTCACTAAAAACGCTCGTTTGCTTAGTATTCAAATGATGGTCTAGCGGGCAAACTGAATAAACCACATTCTACTCAGTTCAAGGTTCGATAGCCGAGTGGTCAACTACCAAAACCGACAGAGCTAGTGTATTAACCTTCTCATTCATACAGCCATGAAGATTCACTTCTTAAAGTGGGCTGGAAACTTTCAAAAAGATTGGAACAAACAGAAGAGATCCGTAACCGCGGGTTTTTACTGACGAGCCTTTTGTTCCCAATGACTATGACTTCAGTTACAGGAAAAACTCTGTCATTTGTACTCCACTGAAAATTTCCCAACTTTGAATTTTTAGTCACTTCTTATAGTCCCTAAGTCATTTCGCAATTAATATTTCCGATTTGTGTGAAAGTTATTGCCTGTGACTCGTATTTGAAAAATTGCTTTGTAAAAGGACGACGATTATCATGTTCAGGGTAGAAGTGCAAACGAAGTAAGGAAGCAGGACCCAACTTTTACATTAACTCATAAACTGTAAAACAGCCTCGGTTTATGGTCCATAGGTCCACAGCAAAAGTGGCCGTTAACTCGCCAGTGCGTTGGACATTCAATGCAAAACTTATTATATCCTGGAATAATAAATGGTACGGTTAACTTCAAAGGCCACTTAAACAGGACACAGGCATAGAAACAGCCTGCAAAACATATGGCTTTGCGCCAAATTCCGGATAAATTTGGTTGTAAATTAAGGTGGGTGTTTGATTAAGGTCAAAGTTGGAAGTTAAGGTCAGGATTACGCAAAGGGTTAAGGTTTAGGGTAGAGAATGCACTAAGATTAAGGTTACAATTCAGTTTTGGGTTAGGATTAGTGTCAGGTTTAAGACATGGAAATATTTACCCTCCCAAAACTTTATCCAAGGTCACAAATTTTTAACTGGTCGGGTCGTTCCTATTATTGTATCCTGTTTAGGAGGCAATAAAAGTCATTCTTACGAAATAAATTATCAACTTGCAAACGTAGAGAGAGAGAGTATTCTGCGTAGAGAGTGATCCTAGAAAATACACATACAGCTCATCTAACAGGATAAGTTCAAACTGAGTCCACTCCGGAGTTGATTTACAGAAAAACCATTACAAAGACAAAAGCAAGGAATAAATTGCAGCATCCGATTTAACAGAGAATAACGATGAAGAGGAATATTAATAGGAAGATGTTTGCCTTTGGAAACGTGTCCCAATGTGACCAAAGTTGTTGAAGTGCAATAATAACCCCATAGTGACAAGGTTGAAAGGTTATAGGTATTTGCATTCGTTGTTGAACGCTCATCGATCGCTTACGGTACCCACATGTTCCGCTCTGCCTTGAGGCTCACTCTCGAGCCCCGCCAGCAGCCGCACAGTGGCTATTAGTAGAATAGGCAGATGAATATTGTCGGCAAAAACTAGAGAGAATGGAGATCCTCGAGGAATGCACCGCCTGGGTTTGGGTATGACTGGCTGACGATGGCTAATAAGCCAGAAATGGTTACTCCAGTCTCTTTTCTCTTTGCCGGCAATATTCATCGGTCGTACGAATATTGTCCGCACAAATCTAAAAATCAATGCAGTTCGCCAAACGCAAAATCTGTAAAAACAAAAACCGGTATCGAACAAGGCCAGGGGGACAAACTTGGCTATAAAAGAGTATTTTAACCCAAAAAAGATGAAAATTTCAAAGCTGACTGCTGTAGCTGAAGATGATGGTGTTCGTGATGATGATGATGATGATGATGATGATGATGATGATGATGTTGACGTTGATGATTATGATGTTGACGATGATGATGATGACGATGATGGAAAGGAAGAAGACGCAGCTAAAGATGTGTGGTTAAAAGGAGAATCAACATGCGATGAGAAACTTAACAAAATGTGCTATAGATTAGTCATGAGCATGCAGACACTGGCAGGTGTTGTGGGGCAGGAAGAAGTGTACTACACCGTAATAAAGTTTAATGCAGCAGAATAAAAGATGTACATCACTCGTCCTCCCATGAGCTCCAGTTGTACCTTGAAACACGGCATTAGCCCCTCCTAAGTATGCATATTCTCACTAAACAGCGGTACGTCTTTCGAAATTTTGTTTGATGCCCAAAATAGGCTCCTTCTGGACCGACTATCGCTTTGTTAAGTACGACGCACATCAAAAACGATCATCTCTGGGATCCAAACATAAGGACAAAATCTGACGTCATTACCTCAACAGTGCTGACTGTAGCCTACGGTGTTTGACAGTGTACCGAACAACTGTTTAGCCTTTTTATCCTCGATTCTTATTTCTGCCTGCATTTTCGCATCTGTGCTGATTAGTACCTAATCTTTTGCCTACGAGCTGACAACCCCGAATAAATGGGTCACGTACGGCATATGCACCAAATCATGCTAAAATTTTGTTCAGCATTATGTTATTGCCTTAACATGACATAATTCCCAAAATATATCCGGAAGTTGGGAAAGTGGAAATGATTATTTGTGCGGTGGATTAATTTAGATTACCCTGCAGCACATCCTCAGGAGGAAAAGCTGTTGCAAGCGACTCATTAATGGACGTCCTTGCATGATGCCAACTGTTACAGCTTTCGGTTACTATATATGGTCTGTTTTTTTCCTGTGCTACCTCGTTTGCGGACCAATTTTATCCACAGTGCATGAAGGTTTTTTGTTGAAAATTTTGAAATGATCTTTTCAAAATAAAGCGTATCTCTCTCTCACTCATATCTCAGTCATCCTAGGATGCCGAAATTTCAGTGCCCCGTATTCTGACCGCCAATGCAAATCACATAGTAAAAATTTTACTGCACTCAGTGGGTGATCATATTAAATGTTCAACACAATTCCAAAATGAATTTTGATTAGGAAAACGCACTTTATTAGGATTATAATATTGATCATTTTGAATTCACTTCTTTTTGGTCACCTACGTAAACCACACTCAGCAAAAGATACCCAGGTAAGAAGCCGGCATTCCTAGATTGGTTTTCGATGCCCTTATAAAGGCAAATATATCCTAAAGAAAGCATGTACAAAATATGCTTTTAGGTATTCGTTTGGTAGAAAATATCATATTCTTAAATTTTGTACTCGAAAAAGGGTAACTTTCAGTTTTTAAAAGATAGTCTAATTATGAAGTTAAACTTTATTCTACGCATAACAGGGCAACTGGTCTAAGTTGATCAAATCAAAAACCATCAGGCACCCCTGAACCACTGCCTTTTAAACAATCAGCAAGCAAGAGAGTTAAGACGTTCTCTATTAGCGCACATTTTCAAGCACATTAAAAAAAATATGTGATCATCATCCTCATCAAATAGCATCGTCTTTTGTCCGTTTATTAATGCCCCTTCTGAAGTAAAGAAGTATCCTTTCAATAGAAAATAGAAATGTAGGCAAACCATACAGCTCGTAGACTGCAAATCTTAAAAAAGAAATCTTAAAAAATTTTAAAAAAGAATGCGACAGCAGATCATGCTCAAAAATATTCGGGGATTATTTCAAACTTTAAAGCCTAAGCATATTCTTCCTCTAAGTTGCCAACTTTTGAGCAAAAGAAAGTCATTCTTCGTACTTGTTCCATAAATTATGTTCAAATTTACAGGAATATCGAAAAGCAGTAAAATAAATCTCCAAAGTATGCATTCTTTGTTTAAGAAAACGCGTAACTTCCATATTAATGATAAGAAGGCACCGTATGTAACTAATTAAAGTTTGCAATAAATAAGAATAAGGAGTATAATTAAACGAACAAGTGCAATTCAATTTGAATAGAGCTGCTACTGAGCTTAAAAATCTATTAACGCAAACTTCTTAACTGAAGTCTACTCATTTTTCAGTATCGAATTGGGAGGTGAGGTAACTTACTACAAAATAAATACACAAAACAATATTTTGTGCAGGATGTCTCTGACAGAAATTTGCGACCGTGACATTCAACGCCTCTGATCCGTTGGTAAACACATCCTTTGATTTTATGGTTTTCTGAAATGGTTTTCGAAATAGGCCTGCCAGCACGTCCCTTTTTATTCATGTGTAGTTCTCGGTATCATGTAGTAGTGATGCGCTTCGCAGGGAAAATCAATTCTATGCATTAGCAACTAGCACTATGTAACTATCTTGGTTCATTCGTATTCATTGACGGCATCAACAAACTGAACCTTGGAGGCATAATGTTTTTTCAGAAAATCTCATCACTCTTCCCAAGCATCTAGTTCACCGTGATAGTTGGGTACATTAGTCGATGAACCCCACCGATTGCTAACGAACCTCACTCGTTTCGTTCTGCCTTGAGGCTCAATCTCGAGCGCCACCATTGCCGGCATTGTAGTAGAATAGGCAGATGAATATTTTCGGCAAGGGAAAATGAAACTTTAATGGCCATTTCGGCCTACTAGCCGTCGTCAGCTTGTCATACCCAACCACAGATGGTACACTTCCCGAGGATCGAACCGGTGACCCGTTTATCAAAAGTCCAATGCTCTAACCATTGAGCCATGGGCTCATTGTTTTGTCAGTTTAGCTCGCGAATATTGACTGCATTTGCTGATGAACGCTCACGGATCGCTACCGGAACTCACTTGCCCCGGTCTGCCTTGAGGTGAGTGAGTTCCGTTATCGATCGGTGAGCGTTCATCAAAGAATGTAGTCAATATTCCCAATCTAAACCGGCAAGCCAACGAGCCTGTGGCTAAATTGTTAGATCGTTAAACGGGTCGCGAGTTCCATCCTCGGATGTTGCACCGCCTGGGGTTGATTTGACTGGCTGACGACGGCTAATAAGCCAGAAATGGCTCTTTTCAGTTCCTCGCACACTGAAGGTCTAAAAGGAATTCCCTTAAAGCATCCTGTTAAGGGAATGTGACGAGTGAACTACTGAGAAAATGCCCTGGCCAAGCTGTTACTCGAACCTGTCGAGCATTGAAATTTCCATTAATATTCTCGAACAACCCTGTTTTACACGGAAAATGCAAGAATAGTTTTTAAGATCAAACCGCCTCTATGTGGTGCAAGTGGTACAAGCAGAAATGTGGGGCTCAAGATGAAATTAAGAAGTCTGCGCAATTGCTTCAACAAGTGATATATTCACCCGACGTTTCAGATTCGTGCTCAACCTCCTTATCAGAGACAGCATTAGTTAAGGTAATTAACGCTCGAAGGGTTGCAATTTCTATAGGACGCCACAGTTATACCACCATGTGTCTAGGAACATTAAAGTCTCCTTTCTGCTTCGAGGATGGTGTGCGGACGTTGTTTAGTGGCCGGCATACGGGTAGTTAGTTGATTAAAGTTTGCCACGCATGTAAGATATGGACATGAGGATGGCCCGAAAACCTGACTCATCGACACCAATCTTGAAAATGGTACACCTCTGCGCTGTTGCCCAAAACGAAGTATCCACACCAAACGAAGAGGACACAGGTCAGGGAACGAAGAGTTAATGAGCTCGCGGCTTAGAAGGGAGTCGTTGATTTTTTATATATGCGGTAGTATAGGGACTGCACCCTATTAATGCTGCAAATAGTTGTGCAGGGGTTCAACAGCTCAGACAAATAAAAAGTGGTTACGGTGCGCAATCGATCTTCTTCCTTACTCATACAGGCACCTGTAATTCGAACACTCGCCAGCATTTGGTGTCGATCATTTTATTACCGTTGATCGCAATCAAATCGCTAGATGGTATATTCATGAGACTGCTTGCAGAACCTCATTAGAATGGTACTGCTCATCTTTTGCATCTTTCACCTTTTCGACTAATGTCTCTGACGATGGGTTCGAGAGAGAATCCGAAACGTCAGGCCAATAAACACCACGTTCCGGTGATCCCTTCTTCACCGTCATCACGTTTTCAGTGACATAAACCGAGTTATCTCACCTGACCATGGCTTTTGTTGCCGGCATTCATCACTGTGATGTCCGGCGTCTTTATTCAACACCCACCTCGTCACGTTAATTTACCTTCCCTATGGGAGGTTCCAAGCGCGTTGCCCTTACGGTCTGAGCAACAGCCGTCAGTTCAACCGACGTAATCTGAGGATATCCACCGTATGCTCCACAGAAGGGTGGTGCAGGGACGGTGATAGTAATAGACATGTGCAGCATCTACCGCACTCTCTATTAACCCTTACCCGCCTGTGCCCAGAGTCAAGAAATGGTCGAGAAGACCGGAGGCGGGGTCAGGTGCAGGTGAATCGTCTCCCGCGTAGTAGGAGAGCTGGGGTACGCCATGAGCCTGCACCTATGCGGGCCCATGATCGGCACGCGCACCCCCGATGTTCGCCATTTGTTAGGGGATCTCATCCCAAATAACGTCCGCAGTACCCTGATTTCGCCCAGTTTAGGGGGCACCACATGCGCATACTCGTGCATGCAGGCATGTTTCGTGTGAATACGCCATCCCTCACGTAACGCAACTCAGACCATTTGGACACAAGCCACTTCACTGTGCTTCCACTATGTTTCCCTTTTTCTTTCAGGCAAAACTGAACACGATCATCCATGATCTCGTCAACGGTCAGTGCCGCCAGAGACAGCAAGTCTAGGTTCCGTGTACAGTAAATCCATCATTTTGGCGCCTTTCAGGCTAATCATGACCGAATGCTGATTGTTACCCTACTTTTCTTGCCTTTTCCTCAAGCTTCATGGGTGCTATTCCCGTTGCCGCGACATTCCAGCTATATCTGGTCATCAGTTTCAATTGCCATACTGTACCGCATTTTATATTTCTCAAGTTCTAGTGAAATTTCAGCCTCTTATGACGCAAATGCTAGCAAGCAAACAATTATGGCATCAACAGGCAACCATCTCCGATTAAGGTGAGCCATCGCAGTAGCATAGCGGCTGCATCCTATAAATACTGCGACGCCTTGGTTAGGAATTGCCGTAATCTGATGCATGATTCCAATACCTCAGGCAAATAACCTCTTGCATCTTCTGTTTATCCCTGTCTAGCGTAAAACATCTAGAACTTATACTCAATCCTCGAATCTTGAGGAGTCTCTCATTGAGTCCCACGATCAAATTGTCAGTGAAATAGAATAATAGATAGAGGTGCATGTTTTCATTCCAGGTATGTGTGTGTGTATAATTAAAGCGATGAAGAAGAAGAAGAAGAAGACGAAGAAGAAGAAGAAGAAGAAGAAGAAGAAGAAGACGAAGAAGAAGAAGAAGAAGAAGAAGAAGAATAAGAAGAAGAAGAAGAAGAAGAAGAAGAAGAAGAAGAGAAGAAGAAGAAGAAGAAGAAGAAGAAGAAGAAGAAGAAGAAGGTTGTTCGCTCACCGGAATTATGGTTTTATTCGTCTGGGATTTCGAAGTCAGAGATAAAAAGCAGCAACAAAAACAAGCAACAGTTATAGGGGGCAGGATCCAATCATATAACATTAACGCCAGTCCGGATGTGACTGCGTAGGGCTCTGTATGCTGGTGCCAGGGATTTAGGGGTACTAGTTAGGGGTAGCACCGCACAGATAGCATTTGATCGCTCCATTTGTCTCGTACAGGTTGTAAAGGCTCCTGTGGCTGCCTCTAACTGGTACCCAACTCTCTCTTGTGGCTCCTCGAAGTTGGGTTCTTCCCAGTGGCCACAATCCAGGCAACCGTCACGACCGGCGGGCTAAATCACGTGAGGGTCTCCGGTGTTGTGTGTGGCTCCACACCCGGTATGTCTGACTCCCGAACTTCCCACCTCCGCCCTCTCAAAAAGTCCTACGGTGGGGCGACAGCAACCCCGTAGGCATCCCAGGCTAACTCGGGTCGTTCTCCCACTAAAACAAAACCGTGACCCATAGTGGAGTTCAGCAGCCATCTGGGATGTCCAAGCAGCCCTAATTAGGGACAGCACTGCTTGCCTCCTCGCGGGGGAAGGAGCTAGAAAAGGTGCGCTAAAAATGCAGGGTATCATGTCTTTTGCAGCCAGCCGCGGCGCAAAGATCGCAAAATATGTGTTCGTAGCACTCAAAAAAAAACAACAATACCACCGTCCCCATACCCCTCGCCATACCCTCCAGGTTGCTCGGGTGAGTCCACTCACACTAGCAACCTGGAATGATCGTTCACTTTTAGACCATCCTAGGAGCAACTAGCTGGAACGGAGGATGGCGCTAGTCGCTTGAGAACTGGCACGCTACAAGGTGGACATTGCTGCTCTCAGCGAGACCTGATTCTCTGAGCAGGGTCAGCTGAAGGAGGTGGGTGCGGGCTATACCTTCTTCTGGAGCGGCCGGCCAAAGGCAGAGCGACGCGACGCTGGTGTTACCTTGACCATCCGGAGCGACATCGTGGGACGTCTGCCCTGTCTGCCACAGGATATCAATGAGCGCCTGATGAGCCTCCACCTGCCTCTTCGGGGAGACCAGTTCGCCACCATCATCAGCTCCTACGCTCTCCCAATGACGAGCTCTGATGTGTGCAAAGGACGAATTCTACGAGGAACTGCACACCCTGCTATCGACTGTGCCGAAAGAGGACAAGTTAATTGTCCTTGGTGACTTCAACGCCCGCGTCGGGACGGACCACGCTGCCCGGCAGGGAGTGCTGGGTCCCCACGGTCACGGTTGCTTTAACGATAACGGTTTCCTTCTTCTGCGCACGTGTGCGGAACACCGTCTCCTGCTGACCAACACCTAATTCCGCCTTCCGACGCGGGAGAAGGCCACGTGGATGCACCCTCGGTTGCGGCGCTGGCATCTGCTGGACTATGTTCTCGTCCGGAGGCGAGATCGACAGGAAGTGCTGGTAACGAAGGCGATCCGTGATGCCGTTGGTTGGACAGATCACCACCTCGTCATCTCCTATATGAGGCTCCAACTCCAACCCCGACGAAGGCCCCTCGGTAAGAGGCTGCCAGGTAAGTTAAATACTCTTTTGTTACATTTGCCTACTTACGGTTTTGATTTCAGCAACCAAATAACCGAGAAACTGGAGGACCTGCATGCTCCAGATGATAATGCTACCGTGGAGGCACGATGGTGTCAACTGCGAAAGGTCATCCAGTCCACCGCCCTTGATGTCCTAAGACGCGCACGCCGTCAACATCAGGACTGCTTTGACGATAATGACGCCGACATCAGCAACTTACTCACAAAGAAGAATGGACTACGCAAAGCCTACATGGACCTTCGGATTGACGCCACTAAAGCAACCTTCTTCAGATGCCGCCGCCTTGTACGGCAACGACTGTGGGAGATGAAGGACGCCTTGATGATCCAAAAGGCTGAGGAAATCCAGGAGTATGCTGACCGCAATTAAATGAAAAACCTTTTCAAAGCCTTCCAGGCCATCTACGGCCCATGTATCAAGTGGACCGCATCGCTGCTCAGCTCTGACAGATAAATTTCAAATTCTGAAGCGCTGGGCCGAGCACTTCAGAAGTATCCTTATTTGCTCATCAGCCATCTCCGATGCTGCCATGGACCGGCTCCCTCAAATGGACACGAACAATGACCTGGATCTGCCGCCTTCCCTATTAGAAACCATCCGGGCTGTGCAGCAGATTTCCAGCGGTAAAGCACCGGGATCCGACGCAATCTCACCGGAAGTCTACAAGCACGGTGGGCCCCGGCTGATGGCAGAACTCACAAAACTCTTCCAGGAGATGTGGTGCCATGGACAAGTTCCTCAAGATTTCAAAGATGCGACCATCGTCCATCTATACAAACGGAAGGGGAACCGGCAACTCATTGATAATCACCGAGGCATCTCGTTGCTCAACATCACCGGGAAGGTCTTCGTCCGTATCCTTCTCAATCGCCTGAACGGTCACCTAGAGCAGGTTTTGCTTCCGGAAAGCCAATGTGACTTCCGCCGACATCGTGAAACTACCTTCATGGATATAACGAAAGCCTTTGACACCGTGAATCACGACGGACTGTGGAAGTCATGCAGAAATTTTGCTGTCCTGAGCGGTTCACGCACATGGTGCGTCAGCTTCATGACGGGATGACAGCGCGCGTCACTGACAACGGGACGGCATCCGAGGCATTCGCAGTGACCAACGGAGTGAAGCAGGGCTGTGTATTGGCTCTTACCCTGTTCAGTCTCATGTTTTCGGCTATTCTGATGGACGCCTACCGTGATGATCAGCCTGGGATCCGCATTGCCTACAGAACGGACGGGCAATTTCTCAACAGGTGGAGTATGCAGAATTCAACGCGCTTGTCTACGACTACCGTCCTTGACTTGCTCTTCGCGAACCACTGCGCCCTTAACACCGTGACGGAGGAGGACATGCAAAGGAGAATGACCTCTTCGCCGCAGGCTGTGCCGATTTTGGATTAACAATCAGTACAGCAAAAACGGTTGCAATGCTCCAGCTGCCACCCAGCGCGGTATACATTGCTCCCCCAATCAATGTCAACGAAGCTGAAGTCAAAAACGTGGAAACCTTCACTAATCTAGGAAGCACGCTGTCGCGCAACACGAGAATCAATGACGAGGTTGCCTAACGGATCTCCAAAGCTAGTCAGGCCTGCGGCCGGCTGCAGGCCTCCGTATGGAATCACCACGGTATTCACCTGAACACCAAACTGAAGATGCACAAGACCGTCGTCTTGACGACGTTCCGCTACGGAGTGGAGACCTGGACCATCTACTCGAACCAAGCCAGTAAACTGAATCACTTTCATCTCAGCTGCCTCCGCAGAATACTGAAGCTGAGATTGCAAGACAGGATCCCGGACTCGAAATTCTTGGAGTGGACCGGAATGCTCACCATCCACGCCATACGGAGTCAAGTGCAACTGCGATGGAGCGGCCACCTGGTAAGAATGGACGACGAGTGCCTACCCAAATGACTTTTCTACGGAGATGTCTCTACGGGTGCTCGCCGAAAGGGAGGTCAAAAACGACTCTACAAGGACACTTTGAAGAAATCACTGAAGCAACTGCAAATCAACCCGGTGACCTGGGAGGACCTCGCCCAGGATAAACTGGCATGGAGAGGATCCGCAAATACTAATTCAGCAATCTATGAGGCCAACCGGATTGCCACCGCCAAGGCCAAAAGAGCGGCACGAAAGTCACCAGCGCCCCGGACCAACATCACCGATGCCCAGGCCATGCCAACATGCCCACGCTGTCAACGCATCTTCCGCGCGCGAATCGGCCTGGTTGGACATCTTCGGACGCAATGCACCAACACCCCAAAAATTTCAATTTCTACGTCAAATTCTGCCAACACTCTTTCAGACTCCCCCAGTCTCACTCCTGGCATCAATTCCATTACTCCCACCATCATAGAGTCCACATCCATCTACTCATCGCCTGTTACCCTCACCACCGCCTTCACCTTCAATACCACCACCAACACCATCAGCGATGGGGACTCTCTCCTTAACTGTCCTCAATGCGACCGCACATTCACTTCACGCATCGGTCTGTTCGGTCACTTGCGAATCCATTGTACAGAGACTGGTGAACCAGTGCCTGGAGCACCAACACACAGCAGAGATCACCGCCTCCACTGCCCTCACTGTCCTCGCGCATTCACTTATCGCATGAGCTTATTCAATCACATGCGCATCCATGACAGTGGAATTCACCGCAATGCCGACAACACCGATACATCCAGCACACCCTCCGCTCCTGCCATTTTTACCGCCACTGCCAACCCCCCTACCATGAATGACATCCCCTCAGCCTCGACCGATTTCTCCTGCCCAAAATGCGCCCGCAACTTAAACTCACACATCGGCCTGGTCAGTCACCTGCGAATCACACGGGGGGGCTTCGACATACAGTCGCCGGGCCCGCCTCCACTCCCCTCACTGCTCCCGCATGGGCCTATTAGGACACATGCGCCTCCACGACAACATGCGGTAAACCACCGGAGGCTTAGCCACATCAGCGCACACCATCTACACTAATACATTCACAATCATCATAAGGTACCTGATAAAATCACGGAGTCCTAGAAACCGTGGCTTGGAAGGCTGCCAATCTGACGCTTAGACCCGACCATGCCGTCGGCCCAAAGTATGTGTTGTGTGTGTCGAGTGGCTGACTGGGAGTCAGACGGCGATGGCTCCTCCATATCCCTGGTGTGTGCGTTATGGGGGCCAGGTCGTGCTTTGGCGCGCGAAGACGGGTACGCCAACCCGTCAGCCAATGCGCCCACTCCCACATCAGACAACTGACTGGCTCAGATGGTGGTCTGATTGTGGGGGTGGGGGAGAGAGTGAGGTCAACAGCTCAGCGCATTTTCCTCACTATAAACAATCTGATGCGCTTGAAAATATCACGGTGCGCTAAAAGCCGTGGCATGGAAGGTTGCCAACTGACGGGATAACTCGGACTGTGTGGTCAGCTCAGTGTGTGTTTTGTGTGGAGTGGCTGACTGGCGGACTGAGAGTCAGGCTGCAATGGCTCCTTCTTAATGTGGCCTTTACGGCACTCCAACTCCGTGGGATCCGAGCCAGGTGTGGTGGTACGCCCAGGGGCGGCTCCGGCCGCGCCAGCGACCTGCGCCCTCTCCCATCTCCGATCTTCTTGACTCTGTCTTGACACCAGGCTCAGATGGGGGAGGAGGAGAGAGTGCGGAAGCTGCAGCGCAAGGCTACTATTACTTAAAAATAATTCACGCCCAAGTCACCGTCCCTGCACCACCTGGTATGGAGCATACGGTGGACTTGGTCGAACTCGACGGTTGAACTGTCATGCTGGTGCCAGGTCGATAAATCGGTTGACTGAGTTCTCCTCCAAGGCCCAAGCTTCAACAAATTCTCGGTTTTTCTTGCTCTTGACTTGGGAAATTATCCTCATGGCTGCGAAGTTAAACTCGTGACCCCTTTCGTAGGTGTGGGCAACAACTTGTGATAAGCCATCACCCCGCCTCCCAGGCATCACTTGTGTTTGATTGGCCCTTGTCCCCTTTTAACTGTTGCTTCATTTTGTTGGCGCTTTTATCTCTGAATATAGTGAGTTCAAAAGCTCATACAAATAAAGTCAGGATTCCGGTGAGTGAACAACCTTCTGCTTCTTTAGGATTATTTATTTTCGCACATGGGTTCGAACACTCTTTATGCACCAATATATTTATATGACAGAGCATTTGACTACTTAACGCTCCATGCCCAAAGAACGTAAGTAAAAATCCTAAGCCCTACACACATGGGATTGCGTATGGTTATCTAAAGATGGCCACTGAGCCCGGAAATGACCCTGGCAGTCTTTTTGCTCTATCGGTTCCCCAGTTCAACGTATATTATTGTCCTCCATAAGCCTGTCCCTGGGGTTTTTTAAGTTAACACCAATGCGCAAAGAGACGAGCACACCGAGTAATCTGGTCAGTTAAGATCGATTCGTGAGCAGTAATAACATCAGAAATATCACACATATGTAGGGCACTACTTTCATGTTACCACTATGGCCTATACAAAGTTGGTTCACTTTAAGTCTTGTGTTTAAAGTGATCCATCAAATTCCTCGAAGTTTGTCTCACAGCGCAGTATCAATGGTCCAAGAAATTTCAGTAATTTCGACTGATACAGTCGCAGTTCTTCCGTTTCATAGATAACCTTTCACAGAAAGTTTTTTATCTTATTTCAAAATTTATGCAAGAGCTCAGCCAATGAACCGAAAAAAGGCAAAACACCGGGCATGTAGCAGGCCCGGTGATCGCAGGACAAATAGGCATCCACAAAATGTGCCGCTTTTGATCCTAATCAAACCCGCTGCATGTTACGCTTAAAGGCATTGGAAACTGTGAATCGGGAAATCCTTCAATCTGGGGAAGGTAACCATGTACCAAATTCTCCTTCAGATTGTAACATCTTCCTATGTTACCAGGCAGCAGCTGTGGAAAAAATCTGTTCACGCATCAGTAGTGTACAAATGTGTGACATTTGCCTAGAGAATCTGCAAACTGATTGGCAGAGCGAACATTCAGCTTAGCCTTTATGCTTTCAACGGTGCCGATGATGCTTCGCAAAACTTGGCCATGTGCATCTTCTTTTTCCTCTTTGCTCAAAGAAAGTGCCAACCATTGCGAAAGCTAATAATTTGGCTCCCGGGGAATGAATGTGCTCCTTTGTCATCTCATATAAAGGGAGTATCGTTGCCGAAACTTTGCCAGTCTTCATTCGTCCCACCGTATGAAGTCTCAGTTTCGTAAGCGCAGTTGGCGAACCAGCTCTTGCATATATACTTCGTGTCGTACATGTCAGCATTTTGAGTCGTGGCGCGCAAGGTGGAG
This sequence comes from Schistocephalus solidus, assembly GCA_017591395.1. Taxonomy (NCBI): domain Eukaryota; kingdom Metazoa; phylum Platyhelminthes; class Cestoda; order Diphyllobothriidea; family Diphyllobothriidae; genus Schistocephalus; species Schistocephalus solidus. Next base: position 107,896 of record WEDG01004363.1, read on the forward strand.
GAGTTACGAAGACAGTGAAAACAGCCAACTTGCAGCTTTCTATTTCAAACCTGTAGCTAATTCGTTCTGAACACTGCTCTTACTCAAAAAGTACTACAAATACGATCGATATATGGTCATTATAGTTATCCCTTCTCCAACCCCTAGAAACTGTGATTAATTTTAATCGTTGACCTTGCACCCTACTTGCTTTAAGTTCAAATAATTTCCGTTCAATTTGTTTTTTTGGTAGATTTGAATAATCCATGTGGCCCCATTTCGCAAAACTCGATCGCCTTGGTGGAATTCAAAACCACGACAGCAAGGACAGAGCTAGAGTACAGTCAACGCTCTTACCACCTGAGCTGCGAGGCCCAGTTAGGAGCCACAAATTTCATCAAACTTTGGTCAAGTTACCCGCCCAGTCCAATACAACGTAGGGTCCTCTTATCTGAAGTGGTATAACGTTGACTGTACTCAAAAACTTGCGCTTACCAACGGGGGTTAGAATCCTAGCGAGCTCATTGAGTTTTTGCAACTAAATCAAACGAATTATTCAAATACGTAAAAAACATCGAGGAGTTAAGTGAGACTGGTAGTCATCTCGTAGATTGTGAATTGGTTGCTAAGCAATCCTGCTTGGGCACTTACTTTACTCTGTCAAAGTTGGTGGCTGACCTACGTCGCGGTAGACTGGGCGGACAAAAAGTGCGGTTAAATACATGACTTCCGCTGGAGGCCTCATAGCTCATATGATTAGATTGTTAGCTGTACTCACTTGCTGTCCTGGTTTCGAATCCCACCGAGGACGCCAGTTTTTTAACATTTGGGGCAAATAAACTTCAGGTCACTCGATCTCATTAAAATGGCACATGCTTCCAAGCCACTTGAAATTATACACGACGCGATGATGACAGCCAGACATATGAATGCATCACACCCCCTGCTAACGCCAAAAGGACCTTTGTTGATGAACGCTCACCGATCGTTAATGGAACTCACTCGTCCCGTTCTGCCTTTGGTTTCATTCTCGAGTCTCGCCAGCAGCTGCACAGCGGCTAGTAGTATTTAAGGCAGATAAAAAATGTCCCAAGGCAGAACGGGACTTGTGAGATTTTTTAGCAATCTTTGAGCATTCATCAACCTGTGTCAATATCCCTATCTAAACCGGCATGACAATGAGCCCGTGGCGTCGGGTTTAGTGTTGGATTTCTGGCCAAAAAGTCGTGGGTTGGGTACGACTGGCTGATGCGGCTAATGAGCCAAGAATGCCCATTCTTATCTCGCTTGTCTTTGTTGGCATTGTTAATCTACAAAAATGACAATTGTAACAGACAACCTCTCGGGTAATACAATACACACCTGCCAACAGAATCAGTTGTGACCTAATTTCAACGAATATATAACAGCAGATAGCCCTACAGTTTCACTTTCTCTCTCTCAGGTACGGTTAGCGCAGGCCCTGACTACGTCAGCAGCCACCAACGCCGAATGCGGCAAGTCTAGGTTCCGTACATATTTTAAACCCCTCATTTATGTGTCCTCCCCCTAATACTGCAAATCGAGATAAGGTCCGAAGTTTTTGGCTGTTCAAGATACAAGCATACATTCCGGCTGTCGATTCTGACTAGATCCGCCGTGTGCCCAACACGGGGTGGCTGCAGAGACGGTGACTTCTGCGTGCATTAGTTTATAATGATAGCAGACTTGTACCAAATAATTCTCCCCTCCATCACTCATCTGGGCACGATACAATGAAGGAGTCAACAAGACCAAAGGCAAGATCGGGTGCAGGTGACTGGCGCGGCCTGCGTCTGCACCTAGGCGTGCCATCAACCAAACCCCGTCTGCCTTGCATGCCATTCGTTATGGGTTCGTATGCCTTGGTCGGTTCGTCGCATCTACCACGCAACCTTCAACCTATTGTACTGCTCCTTTTAACTTCAGCAGAATGTTTGGCGGTTCAATACTTTTTTGTGATCGCCTAAATAACATCACGTGCTATATGCGAACCAAAAGACGAAATGACAGTGTTTGAGGTTGCGCAATATTGCTGTTTTGAAGCAAGCTTGCTGGTTGCTGCAACGCTATTGGACAACCCCGGGGCGGGCGGGCGGGCGGGGGTGATCAGATATCCTCTCACCCGATCACTGGCCCTGCTCGGTTCCAGCTACTGCGGACTTACTTGGCGCCGAGTGAAGGCGCCACCGAGACTATGAAAATGCTATGGGAATACTCTGGAAATTGCGCATTTTACAAAAAAAGGAAGAAGCTGGAGGCGGAAACTTTCTTACGAGTTGCCAGTGAGAAATGGAGGTTGATGGATACGCTTAGAGGAGGGGTTTATAGACTTCATTAATGAATTGGAAATTTGTACGACAGTCTCCACGTTATGATGGGTTAAGTTGCTGTAGAAGCCGAAAAGCACCGTGACAGGTCACTGCTGCGTGCAGTTCAGGCGACATTCAAGTCATCATAATGAAGTGTAAAAACATATTTGACTAGTTCTGATGGGTTAAAGCGCTTGAGATTACAGAAGCAGTCAAAATACTTCCAGTAAGTACCCAGTAACGATGATTAACCATCTTTTTCAGTGCATAAACTGAAAAATAACTTCAGAAATCACTCAAAACATTAAAAAGGGTACAAATGTTTTATAAACATCAGTATTAGGAGAAGAATGGTGAACTGTAGATTCGGGGGAAGTAATTCCTGTAACGGAAAAGAGATATATGCACTGAGAGATCAACGGCTGGCAGAGCTGTCAGGTTTTGCTGCTTACGCAATTATAATATCAGTCAAGCCTGTGATTAGCGATGCAGTTTAGAAAGCCCGTTTGCAGGCTTAAACGGACTCGCCTGCTGATAGGCTTCGTATGGTTCCGACAGATTTGTATCAACAAATTTATATTCCTTCGAAGACTTAATTTAAGGCTTCGAACGCAAGGAGGATATCTTTCATGGATCTACCACGATTTTTTCCGGAAACACGTGTTGGTTAGAAGCTTACTGTATCAGTATTTGTGAATCCATTACGTCGCAGTAGGCTGGGCGGCAAACTTTCTCTAAATGCGAACAGGTCAACATTTCTGATCGGGACCTTTTAGATCAGATGGTAAGAGGTTTGGGTGTTCCTAAACCATACTCTCACTGTTGTGGGGTCCAAATCACACCGAGGTGACCGACAATTCACAAATGGGTATTGAGTTTATGGTTCAAATCTATTAAGGTACACATAAACACATACCACTAGGAGTGGTTTTAAGATCCCCGGGAACTGCGTGGTGTGGACTCATTCATTCAGTTATACAGGAAATAATCCCACCTGAAATGTAGGGAACGCAATGTTAGCATTTTTTGTCGAGGCATGAAATTTTACAATCTATCATAGAGAAATTATGAAAGAACCAGTTGACCTGACAATACCCTACTGAGGTGAAGGCCGTTTTTGATATTAATTTTAAGCAAAAAAATCAGTTCCATAGGCAGAATGACTTTACCGACAAAAACGAGGTAGACTGGAATGGTCATTTCTGGCTTATTAGCCTCCATCAGCCAGCCATACCCAGACCCAGGCGCTGAGGTGCCCGAGGCTTGAACCCACAGCCTGTTGAGTAGAATTCCAACGTGCTGTACTATCTTTCTTTCCTCAGAAAATGCTGTCCTTCTTTTCATGACGTGTCAATGTTTGGGCCTTTTTCTATGCTACATGCGCATAGTTTTGGGTAGATGTGGGCTTTTCGTCAAAGATCATGTCAAACTGCTTATTTATGGATCTCGACTACCTAATACAGGAAGTAAAACAGCCTATGGTGCTGGTGCCTTGGTATTATTTTTTTAATGCGTTGGCTCTTCGAAGTTTCCCGTCCTCAGTCTCACTGTTCAATTTCCTCCGCTATCTTAAATTGGCCTTTTCCATAGTGGATGCGTCAACATGTTTCCTAGGGTTTATTCATCCTTTCACGTCCTTTTCCCCGAATTCTCAGATCACACACAGCATTTGAATTTTAAAACATTTATCTGCAAAAGGCGCAGTTGTTCAATTATTTGCGCAGCAAATTTCCAGTTTTTACTGATGCCCTTCGCGAGGCCAGAGGGTCATTGTCACTTTTTGTATTCAGCAGTAGCGGAAGATATGGAATTCTGAGCACTCGTGTATCGATTATGATCAGGGCATCGAAATTCTTGGACCAATCAACTTCGTGTGTTAAATCGTTGCCTAGAAAAGCGGAAACACTAACAGAATAGTAATATTTTTTTCCTCCGGATGTTTTCGTAGTTGTGAAACCACTGTATCTAGTCATTGTTCTAGTTCCCGGATATTGAGAGTCCACTGAATCACCAGTTATTCGAGTAAGCTGCCTATTCTGCCAACTCGGGAAGAGCAAAGGTCCGAAAGTGACTCCACTTTACTGACCCAGTGGTTGTCCCAACTCGGAATTTGGTGGATGACCTGCAGTCAAATAGCCCTGGAGATGACTCATTCATTGAAATATGAATGAAATATAGCTGGTGTGGCTAGTGTTGACGGCATATTTGACAATACCAGCTTCACTCTCTCTCTCTCTCTCTCTTCTCGTTCTTTCAGGCACAGATCGACTGGTCAAACTCGTCAATCAGCTGTTACTGAATTTAAACGCAATGGCTGAAGCGGCGTGAAGGCAGAGGTTTAAGTCACTTCACACACGTAGTAGTCGGGTGAAATTCCATTTTCCAATGGAATCTCTACTTTTTTGAGTACACACTTGCATGAAATTACTTCTGAATGGAAACTATGGAAAGCATCGCATCACGTCGTCAAAATGAATAAGGACGCTCCTCAACTTACGAATGACTTACGTTCCGAACGGACTTTCTTAACTCAAAATGTTCGTTATTTGTTATTCAGCATCTTTTTACGTGGCAGTCTACTGTATTCGCATTTAAATCCCCAAGTAATAACTCAGAACACATTTTGTTTTACTAATAATGCAGTAATGCATACATAAACATAGAAGTCACCGAGGAAAAATGCCGCCACCACGCTGGTAGAGTGATGCAGATCTAATCTAAGTCCAACACAGTACAATAAGTTCGGCAGCATTTCAACTTGCCCTGAGCCGTTAAAATTTTTCCGTTTGAAAGCAGATTCATACTGTAATCATGCCTTCCTACTGCAACCCACATTGTGTCTCCGGATTTGAATAAATCTGTCGTATACCGCAGATGGAGACCACTATATATCAGATTGATCCCTAGGCCAAGTCAGCCGGTCAAACAGCAACAAAGAACCTTCAAAACAACCAGCACTGTTTGACCTCATCATCTTTCGTAAGGACTGCAGCTCTCTCAAGTCAATTAGCCTAGACATTGATCTTCATCGACATGCAGCTGTAGGAAAAACACCTTCCTTGTCATTGAACGGGATCGGGTGCTTGAATTCTATGAGCAGCTCAACGCCATCCTCCTGAACATACAGTAGATTCCCTACCAAATTTCTGAAATGTAGTTTTCGATTCAAATATAGCACTTAAGTAGGGTTGTCCTATTGATTACAAAATAATTCAGTCATCATAGGATGCTTGCCTTTGAAAGAACTTCTCTCTGACCGCCCGCGAAAAGTATACTCTGTAAAAAATGACTACTTAAGTAGTATGCAATTTGTTTATCGATTTTAAATGCCTTTCATAATTCAAATATCTTTTCAAAGAAAACATGCACTATACATTTTTTCTTTCGCCCATTTGATAGCAAATTACGTCCTTTTCAAATTTTATACTTAAAGAAAGGGTATCTTACGGTTTTTAAAAAGCTTCTAAATCTCTGAATAATTTTGAACCATACCGGCTGTTACGCTTCAATTCATGGTTCCCGAACTATATGCTGTGTACATTCTGTGCAAGGAAACTCACAAAGTTCTCTACAGCATAAAGAATACGTCTTAAAGTTTTCGTAAAATGTTGCAACGGTTTTGGATCATGCTGTATACATAATAGGCAGCATTATTAAATTGACGGATACGGTGTATTATGAATGAACATTTCACGGTCTTAAAAAATATTCCAATAATAAAATTTCGTAAAACTGAAAGATACCCTTTCTTCAAGTACAAACTTTAGAGGGGACTTAATTTTCTATCAACAGAGTACAAGCAGTAATTTTTTAAGGGTGTTTTCTGTAAATAATAGTTGAATGATAAAGTACATAGAAAATCAATGCGAAAATGGAACGCTATATAAGTAGCCATTCTTTATAGTGTAAACATTTTGTGGCCGGTCAAAAAGAACCTCATTTTAAAAGCCGAGATTCTACGTTGCACGATACTCGATAGGATAACCCTTTTTAAGTAATTCAATTTAATTGAAAACACATTTCAGAATTTTGGTCAACATTTTATGAAATAGAAAATCTACTGTACAGCTCACGATGGAAGAGGAAGAAAACGACCAGCTGGCCTTTTCTTAATGTCCTCATCTACCATGGGGAATGTGATTACCTACAAACTAATTTTTAGGAAAGCGGTTAAGACGATGCCAGTACTGAGCTTCAATAGAAACCGCCCAATTAATCACAGTCGTAGTTGCGTAAGGGCGTGATGTTAACCTGTGGAGGCACATTGCAGACAACAAGGTGGTAAGATTGACAAATTGCAATATCTTTCACGGTGGTTTGGAATGAATAGTTACTCGCACAACATCGTTAGCCGGTGTCTGTGGAAACGTGGTGAAAAACAAACTTCAACCGCTTCCAACGTTTTGTGAGCGCTAATGTACACGAAGAACGCCTCGGAACCATCACAACACTTGGACGTGGAACTGCACAGCACCCTTCACAACCATCAGGCGCCAGAAAATAAGGCCGAAAGGCCCAATGCCACAGCAGCAATTCTCTGCAGTTGTTTATCGGATCTGTTGGAAAAACTGGGAGACTACTCCGAAGGCAAATGGCCAAACATGCAGCAGCAATGAGGAGAAATGACGCTAGCTTCCAGATTGCGGGTCCTTCGACCGGACCCAGACACACCAACGAACTCGACTAGGCTGAAATCCTCGCAAGAAGAAACAACCGCATGGTTCACGGGCTTATTGAGCCGATTTTATCCGGTCCGCATTCGATTAACAAGCGCAATCACCTCCCGCCTCCACATTCTGTGCTGCGATTGTCCCTGCGCAGTAGTATCAGCCCCGTGGGGAGGGTGCGAATACCCAGTAGTCCCGATCAAATCGGTCTCTGTTGCCGAGTCAACGTCATGCCAAGAATCAATATCGAGGGTGAAATCACAGCGATTAACGACTCGAGTATGGACCCACAGGCACTAATCGCCTCAACTATGAAACCCAGGAACGAACACGAGTGTTGCCAATTATTATAGGCCTGTGGTTGCTTGGCAACTGTATCCTATAAATAATGCGCTCCAGTTGTCTCTAATAACCTTTTATTCGACTGTTTCTGGTGATGGATTTGAGGCGTCTTGCTAATAACTTTCTTGTTACACTTATTTTGTTTCTTCTGGGACACCAACGTAGCAGCAACATAAAAATTCTCTCACAAATCAGCCATTTTACAGTAATTAGAACTGTGACCTTTTAACCCAAGTGCTTGATGGTGACGTTACTGTGACACCATCCAGGTCACATTTTGAGTCAGCCATGGTACTGAACGTCCCAAGTCGGTTCCCACTTTAATTAAAAAGCAGATATACCACCGACATTTATACAGGGTCACAGCCCCGTTACTCAGATCTTGCGATTTAACAAATCTGCTATGGACATCATGTTTCTTATGGGTGAGTGGTCCCCTGAACCACATAACCTGCAAAACCTAAGTTTACTCACAGCTGATCAGTGAGAGTCCTTTCAGTGATACTTTACTCTGAATTGATAGTTTATTTTGCTAACTTTTACAGAATTTCTGTAACTGGAACCTTTTATCTATGAGGGGTGACACCTTACGAACCAAGTTTTTTCCCGCTCCTAGGAAATCCCTTTATTAAGGGGATGAGTCTGGGTATCTGATCCTGAAGGGAGTTCAGACATGATGTCACTTTATGATATTTTCCCATCAAGCTAAAGTACGCGCTCTCATGAAGCAATTTCCGAGCAAAAAAGTCGATCGGCTGTACTTGCCCTGCCGGTACATTTACAACCGCCTGTTGATCGCCTCCGTCCCTCTAGGCACCGTGTAGCGTGCCTGACCCCCGAGATTCACGTCAAAATTTCACCTATAGCCAGATGGGTTGCCAGGGACGCGCTTGGGTCAGAGCTTAGTTGGAAAATGGTCGGCTGGACTGGCCAGCGAAAGCGAGCCATGCTTTCAGCACCACAGCGTGGTCCTCACATCTGTGATGGTCATGGGGGCGGAGGAGGCAGTAATTACGCTTTTTGTCAGTTTTGTTTTTGGTGCAAAAACGACTGAGGTGGTAAGCGAACGTGCCCGCCTGTCGGATTTACGATTTCCATGTGTGCGCGTGCCCAGACGATGGTGTGTGTGTGTGTGTTTGTCTGTTCTTGTGCGCCCATTCCCACTCCATGGGATCCAAGCCAGGTGTGGTGGGGCGCGCAGGGGCGACTCTGGCCGTGCCAGCCACCTGCGTCTTCTCCCGCCTCCGATCTTCTTGACACTGTCATGACACCGGGCTCAGGTGGGAAGGAGGAGAGAGTCCGGTAGATTCAGGGCAAATCTGCTTTCTATTTAAACTACATCACGTGCAAGTTACCGTACCTGCACCACCCTGTTATGGAGCGTACGATGGACCTCGTTGAAATCGATGGTCGAACTATCAAGTTCCCATAAAATACTACACGCTTTTGAAAGATTTGTTGTGTCAGGGATGAACTGAAACAGTAAAGTATTAACTGACAACTATTCACCTGCTTGTGGGCAACATTAGTTGCGAAACCCAGCTTATGTGCTTCAGTACGTCTTGTGTGAAGGACCTATTTTTCGCTTAGCTTGTCCAGGCAAGTTGCGGAGTCTACAGAGCAGAGAAGAAACGCAAAACAGGGTTAAAGTTATTTCCAAGAAAAATGGTCTAATAAAGACTATGGAAAAGGAAAAAGTCACCAGCCATATCCTCGTTCAATACAGTTATCAGCCAAAAGCGAAAGAGGTGGGAGATGCCCTATAACTCTACTCAAAATAGTCAAACTGCCACTTCAACGGTTCCCGGGGAAAGCGTGAACGATTTAAAATAAATTATTAGCCTCAGGGCCACTAACTCGTCCACAGAAAATAGACGCGATACGGACTTCCGTGTTTACGGTTGTCGTAAACTGCACGGGAATGTCTGATTCTTAGATACATACAGTATGTGACCTATCTCATGTAAAGTACCGGAATTTACGAAAGATGGCAAACCGCTATCAATGAATGGACAGGTAATGTTCTTCTGCCTATCATAGTAGCCACTGTGTGGATGCTAGCGGAGCTCAAGCGTGAGGTCCAAGGCAGAACTATATGGGTGAGCCCCGTAACCAACCAGTGAGTTTTCATCCATCAGTGTAAATAAAATTACCAGATGTAATTTTTAACATATCATTTTGAATATTTAAATAGAACATTCCTTCTGTCAAATAACTTTATAGGTATTTCTAGTGTTTGAGCATGGTGAATTTTAGCTCGTCCTTGAACTAGTGGCTTAAAAAGCTACTTTCAAAAGTAGCCCTTTCTGCTTGGTAAAATTCCTGAGTTGAGATTACTCTCTTCTCAAATGTAAGCCACCGGACTAAATGATAATAGTTTGATTCATAAAATTATGTATAAACACCTTTTCATGACAAAATGGCATTTTTCAGAATAGGCTGGATGAATAAACAAAATATGCGGGATTTTAGTAGCTCGTCTCAATTAGCGTTATCACTTTTCATGAGATAGGTCACATAGGTCATTTTTTCGTAAACAGCCAGAATCCCGCATAAAAATTACAACAACAGCATACATCTGTAACGTCTGAGGTATACCAGAATATAAAGTCGTCACATTCACCATATATTCTCTTCAATTTTTAATTTGCATCTAAGTGAAGTCGTTACAATTCTTCAGGCCCTGTCAGGCAACCAATAGCATGCGACAAATGACGGTGCTTTAACTACCTCCCTTTTGACTTTTCTAGATTGACTGGTCAAGAAAAGGGTTTCATTGTTCTCTAGTTCTGTTGTTTCTGTGCGCAATGCAGGGACTGCCGGTCCTATGACCAGTCCACTATTGAATTCGACACAAAGGCGGACAACCGATGTCCATCATATAAAATTTTCAGCGATTACCACTAGGGCCCATTCCTCGCTATCAGTCAGTTGTTATTTTGCATGATTCAATTTAGTTCCCAAAACTCTGCTGGCAGTTGCTTTTCCAATGGGTTTTTCCTGCCGTTTGAAATTTTAACTGTTCCACCATTCGGATACTAACTCACATAACGTTTCTACTGATATCCGACAGTAGCACGTTATTATACTCTAAGTGCAATGGCAAAGCAAGTACCGCATAGGCGAATTAGTAAAACGGTTTCACATTTTGTTCAACTTTAAACATCCCCGGACAAAGTAAGTGGCAACTCCAAAGCCTCCAGTCCTCATATATTTTGTCCAACTAGTAGCTGCTATCATCCACGGAACCGGCTGTGAGCAGTGTTAATGGATGATGCGCGTATCAAAAGTGTTTTGCGTGTCTACACACGTGTGCGCACCTACCTTTATGTAAAAATCAAATATATGTTTTTTGGATATCATGATCAGGCCGGTACAATTACAAGGGAATTAAAACTGCAAGGTTTTAACAGGGTTTACAAACTTCTAATCATTAATATTGCTTGTTTGTACTCCGCCTACATGGCGAGGTTGACGTGTAGAGGTCAATGGGATTGTGTAAAGGCGGGAGGTAGAGTCTAGTATGGGGCTTGAAAACCATCGTCAAGTACACGGAGTGAAAAACTGCCGTCAGGGGTGGGTAAATCGTGTGAACCCCACCTGAAGTGGTTGTCGGACACAGAAGAGAGAGCGACTGTACGAGCGTCTTCTGACAGTAAAGTGCTGGGTTTTTTTAGCTGTATGGCCACTGCCTCGGCTGTCGAGAGCACTCGTTGGCGTAGGCCTTAATAGAAGTTGGCTGGTGTCTGGTAGATAACCTGAAATCAAATACTCTCACACATAAAGCTTCCTTAATCATCTATTGTGGGTGCCCTTTTACCTCTCAGGCTTGATGAATTAGTGATTTCATGCGGTAGGTTAGATTCCTTCGCATCCAATGGCAGCTAAGTCCGTTCAGGTGCAAGTGCTGTTAGATTCGCTGTCGAACATCTGAGCGTTATGTCTTCTTTATTGCATTTTCGGGAGCGTTTTCTTATCCGGTAAGAGGAATCAGTAAAATTTGAGCTGATCAAAAGGAGAAGTCTGTTCGCGCAATGGAACAATTTGTTTATTATTTTGAGCTTTCAAACTCCTGCATGATTCCACCATCAGAGGTAGCAGCAGCACCGAAAATCGAAATTTATAGGGGGTTTAAATCAATTAAGCATCACTGTCGGGAGTCTGAAGGTGACTGTGCAGGGCTTTGAACACCCTGTATGTTGCGAACAAGCGAATTTCAGGAAGCAGTCCAGGGGGAGGAGACGATGCAATCGCTAAAAGAATAACTTTTTAAGCCTGAATTTTCGGATTCTCGTTCAAGCCTATCATCAGAGACAGTCACAGATAAGAGATTGCGACTGTCTCTAGTGATCGGTTCTAACGAGAATCCAAAGCGTCAGGTCGAAATCTTCTTGTTCTAGGCACCTCATCTCCTCTTTTTGAACTGCCTTGTGGAACTTGCCTGTTCGCTTCTATCAGCAGGCACGGAAATATGAACCCCTTCCTCTTTATTGTAGTGAGATTCAAATTTTTGTCAAGGTTTGCGTTAGTGTTAAGGTTAGAGTTAGGGTTAAGCTAATGTTAGGGTTAAGGTTTCAGTTAGGATTAGGACGTCGGAATATTTCCCCTTCCAAGAATTTAGCGCATATCAACCTGTCTTACTGTGGGAGGAGGGTTCGTATTTCCGCGTCTTACCGGATATTTTAGTCGTTTTTTAAGATAATCGCTAAAAAATAGGAAGTATATGTTTCAGCCAAACCTACGCATGCGCAATGGTCGTACTTTGGGTGCCTATTGCAACGCTTCGTCGCTCGCGCCTATTTGCGCGCGTACCAATGGCAGTCTGCTGCTTGGCCAATCACACTTATCTAAACGGACCAATAAACTGTATGGACGACCTAGACGTGTCCTCGGGATGCCACTCCCACAGCACAGGACGCGGGTCCTCATCCGGTTACCAACTTGTTTTAACCTTTACTTTTTATACAACATGGAAGATCCTCTCAACTGATGTTCATACGATATATTGATCAGCACTCATGGGTAGGCACATGGGTCGATGATATCAATTTTCATGACGTTCCGTTTGCTTTGGCAGATTTAAATGATGTATCCTACCCGACTGCGAAAAACTCGGTGGCCTTGGTGGGATTCAAACCCACAACAGCAGGGACAAGGCTTCAGTAAGGCCAGTGCTCTAAACACCTGATGAACGAAGCTCCAACCGACACCCTTGTGGTTAATAACAGTTGAGTCAAGTTACCATCGCAACATACTCAAATGCATGGAATTAATTAAAATTCAGATATATTAAGCAGACTACCGAAACAAGATTCCCTAAGCAACTAATCCGGAATTCACCAGATACCTCCCAGACCCAATCAAGTATTGGGCGTTTAATAAATTTGAAAAAGTAAATGTTGTCTTTGGTTCGCGCTCTACTTGGTCAGATGGATCTTAGTTTTTCTCACTCGCAAGGTTTTGTGCAGACCACGGCTGATGCGTAATTCCCTGTTTCGATACCACTGTGGAACATGGTTATATGAAAGTCCACCACGTCTCGTAGGTGACCTTAGGGTTGAGGTAAGGGTCAAAGTTACGAGCCGCAAAAAGCTATCCCATGCAGAATTTAGCGAAAAGCCACTTTAAAGTACGGGATTGGTAAAATCCATGTGAAAGCGATACCTCCTCAATGAGTCGCTTATCTTTATCGGGATGGCAGTGACAACTGGGTTCATCACCACAACCAGATTCGACGTTGGCATTACAGTAAAGCAACTGAGCCTGAGTCATTGTCATCACTCCCCTCGACATCCGCCTAAATACTTTTGCCATTCCGACCGATCACACGGCCTCCGAACCCAACGCTGTACCTCCTTCAGATGTACCACTTTCAGTATCAATTGCTGGCTCCACGCCTTCAGCACAAAAAACTGCTCCCAAGATGCCGGAACAACTGGGTGCGCCGAACAACGCAGCCGATGCAGATCAACTCGCGTCTCAAGCGGTACTGACCCTTCTGGGGTGTAGGGGAACTAGTTAGGGGTAGCACCACACAGATAGCATTTGGTCGCTCTATTTGTCTCGTACAGGTGGTGAATGCTCCTGTGGCCGCCTCTAACTGGTACCCAACTCTCTCTTGTGGCTCCTCGAAGTTGGGTTCTTCCCAGCGGCCACACCCCGGGCAACCGTCGCGACCGGCGGGCTAAACCAGGTGAGGGTCTCCGGTGTTGTGTGTGCCTCCACACCCGGTATGTCTGACTCCCGAACTTCCCACCTCCCCCATCTCAAAAAGTCCTACGGTTTGGGCGACAGCAACCCCGTAGGCATCCCAGGCTAACTCGGGTCGTTCTCCCACTAAAACAAAACCGTGACCCATAGTGGAGTTCAGTAGCCATCTGGGATGTCCAAGCAGCCCTAATTAGGGACAGCACTGCTTGCCTCCTCGCGGGGGAAGGAGCTAGAAAAGGTGTGCTAAAAATGCAGGGTATCATGTCTTCTGCAGCCAGCCGCGGCTCATAGATCGCAAAATATGTGTTCGTAGCACCTAAACAAACAACAATACCACCGTCCCCATACCCCTCGCCATACCTTCCAGGCTGCTCCGGTGAATCCACTCACACTAGCAGCCTGAAATGTTCGTTCCCATTTAGACAATCCTAGGACCAACCGGCCGGAACTGAGGATGGCGCTTGTCGCTCGGTAACTGGCGCGCTAAAAGGTGGACATTGCTGCTCTCAGCGAGACCTGATTCTCTGAGCAGGGTCAGCTGGAGGAGGTGGGTGCCGGCTACACCTTCTTTGGAGCGGCCGGTCAAAGGCAGAGCAACGCAACACTGGTGTTGCCTTTGCCATCCGGAACGACATTATTGGACGTCTGCACTGTCTGCTGCAGGGTATCAATGATCACCTGATGAGCCTCCGCCTGCCTCTTCGGGGAAACCAGTTCGCCACCATCATCAGCGCCTACGCTCCCTCAATGGCGAGCTCTGATGCGGCCAAGCACAAATTCTACCAGGACCTGCACGCCCTGCTGGCGATTGGGTCGAAGGTGGACAAGTTAATTGTCCTTGGTGAATTTAACGCCCGCGTCGGGACGGACCACGCTGCCTCGCAGGGAGTACTGGGTCCCCATTGTCTCGGTAGCTGAAACGATAATGGCCTCCTTCTTCTGCGCACATGTGCGGAACACCGTCTCTTGCTGACCAACACCTTATTCCGCCTTCCGGCGCGGGAGAAGGCCACGTGGATCCACCCTCGGTCGCGGTGCTGGCATATGCTGGACTAGGTTCTCGTCCGGAGGTGAAATCTACAGGACGTGCTGGTACCCTAGGCGATCCGTGATGCCGATGGTTGGACAAATCACCGCCTCGTCATCTCCCAGATGAAGCTCCGACTGCAAATCCGATGAAGGCCCAAGTTAAGAGGCCGTCAGGTAAGTTAAATACTCTTTTATTAAATTTGCCTGCTCACTGTTTTTATTTCAGCAACCAAATAACCGAGAAACTGGAGGACCTGCATGCTCCAGCTGATAATGCTACTGTGGAGACACGATGGTGTCAACTGCGAAATGTCATCCAGTTTACCGCCCTCGAAGTCCTCGGATGCGCACGCCATCGACACTAGGACTTGTTTGACGACAATGACGCCGACATCAGCAATTTACTCGCGGAGAGGAATGGACAACACAAAGCCTACATGGACCTTCGGACTGAAGCCACAAAGGCAGCTTTCTTCAGATGCCGGTGCCTTGTACAGCAACGACTTCGGGAGATGCAGGATGCCTGGATGATCCGAAAGGCTGAAGAAATCCAGGAGTATGCGGACCGCAATAAAATGAACAACTTTTTCAAAGCCTTTAACCCCATCTACGGTCCGTGTATCAAGGGGACCGCACCACTGCTCAGCTCTGACGGCACAACGCTGCTGACAGAGAAATTGCAAATTCTGAAGCGCTGGACCGTGCACTTCAGAAGTGTCCTTAATTGCTGATCAGACATCTCCGATGCTGCCATTGACCGGCTCCCTCAAGTGGACACGAACAATGACCTGGATCTGCCGCCTTCCCTACCAGAAACCATCCGGGCTGTGCAGCAGATTTTCAGCGGTAAAGCACCGGGATCCGACGCAATCACACCGGAAGTCTACAAGCACTTTGGGCCCCGGCTGATTGCAGAACTCACTTCACTATTCCAGGAGACGTGGCGCCAAGGACAAGTTCCCCAGTATTTCAAAGACCCGACCATCGTCCATCTCTACAAACGGAAGGGGAACTGGCAACTCTGTGATAACCACAGAGGCATCTCGTTGCTCAACATCGCGGAAGCGGGCGCAGCTGCTGGTGACCTCGTCTACGTGTACTACGTACACGACCTGGCCCCCAAACACAAGCACCAGGATTTCACACAACAGGGGGTTGACTGGCTTACATCTCACATGTGTGAAATAGCCAGAGGTCACGTTAAGAAGGAGCCATCGCAGCCTGACGCTCAGACCACCAGTCAGCCACTCGACACAAAACATATTGGACTAACTGCGAGGTCTGAGTGTAATTGTCATTTGGCAACCTTCCAAACGCGGCGGTTAACGTTACCGCACACTCTTCTCCTCCCCCACCTGAGCCCGGTCTCATGACACAGGCAAGAAGACCGAAGATGAGAGAGGTCGCAGTTGGCTGGCGCAGCGGAGCCGCCCCTGGGCGTACCACCACACCTGGCTCGGATCCCACAGAGTGGGAGTGCCATAAAGACCACATTAAGAAGGAGCCATTGCAGCCTAACTCTCAGTCCGCCAGTCAGCCTCTCAACACAAAACACACATTGGGCTGAACACGCGGTCCGAGTTATCCAACTCAGTTGGCAACCTTCCAAGCCACGGCTTTTAGCGCACCGTGATAGTTTTAAGCGCGTCAGATTGTTTATAGTATGGAACATGCGCTGAGCTGTCGACCTCACTCTCTCCCCAATCCCCACCATCAGAAACTGTCCGTTTGGTCAGTTGCCTGATGTGGGAGTGGGCGAATTGGCTGACGGATCGGCGTACCCGTCTTCGCGCGCCACAGCTCGACCTGGCCCCCATAACGCACACACCAGGATTCACAAACTCAGGGGATATGGAGCAGCCATCGCCGTCTGACTCCCAGTCCACTGGTCAGCCACTCGACACACACAGCACATGCACTGAGCCGACAGCGTGGTCTGGTGGAAGCGTCAGATTGGCAGACTTCCCACCCACGGTTTCTAGGACATCGTGATATACTCTGGTAAATGGTGATTGTGAGGGTGTTGTCAATGTATTGGTGTAGGTAGTGTGCGCTGATGTAGCTTAGCCTCCGGTGGTTTACCGGAGGTTGACGTGGAGGCGCATGTGTCCTAATAGGCCCATGCTGTGTGTAAATGTGCAGGAGCAGTGAGGGCAGTGAAGGCGAGCGCGTCGACTGTATGTTGGAGCCCCAGGCACTGGTTTACCAGCCTCCGTGCGATGGATTCGTAGGTGACCGACCAGGCCGATGCGTGAGTGGAAGTTGCAGGCGCAGTGTGGGCAGGAGAAATCGGTAGAGGCTGGGGGATGTCATTCATGGTAGTGGGGGTGGCAGGGGCGCTAAGAATGGCAGGAACGGAGGGTGTGCATGGTGTGTCGGTGTTGTTGGCATTGTGGTGAATTCCACTGTCAGGATGCGCATGTGACCGATTAAGCCCATACGATGAGTGAAGGCGTGAGGACAGTGAAGGCAGTGGAGGCGACGATCTCTGCTGCGTGATGGTGCTCCAGGCACTGGCTCACCGGTCTCTGTAAGATGTATTCGCAAGTGACCGACCAGGCCGATGCATGAGGTGAATGTGTGGTCGCATTGAGTACAGCTTAGGAGAAATTCCCCATCGCTGATGGTGGTGATGGTGGTAGTGAAGGCGAATGCGGTGGTGGTTGCGGTGGTGGGGGTAACAGGAGATGAGTAGATGGATGTGGTCTCTATGATGGTGGGAGTAATGGAATTGATGCCAGGAGTGAGGGTGGGGGAGTCAGAAGGAGGGTTGGCAGAATTTGACGTAGAAATTGGAATTGTCGGATTGTTGGTGCATTGCGTCCGAATATGTCCAACCAGGCCGATTCGCGCGCGGAAGATGCGTTGACAGCGCGGGCATGTTGGCAGGGCCTTGCCATGGGCGGTGTTGGTCCGGGGCGCTGGTGACTTTCGTGCCGCTCTTTTGGCCGTGGCGGTGGCAATCCGGTTGGCCTCAGAGATTGCTGAACCAGTCTTCACTGATATTTTTTCTCCATGCCGGTCTATCCTGGGCGAGGTCCTCCCAGGTCGCCGGGTTGATTTGCAGTTGCTTCAGCGATTTCTTCAAAGTGTCCTTGTAGTGTCGTTTTTGACCTCCCTGCCGGCGAGAACCCGTAGCGACATCTCCGTAGAAAAGTCGTTGGGTAGTCGCTCGTCGTCCATTCTTACTAGGTGGCCGCTCCATCGCAGTTGCACTTGCCTCAGCATGGCATGGATGCTGAGGATTCTGGTCCTCTCCAGGATTTCCGTGTCCGGGATCCTGTCTTTCCATCTCAGCTTCAGTATTCTGCGGAGGCAGCTGAGATGAAAGTGATTCAGCTTCCTGGCTTGGTTCGAGTAGACGGTCCAGATTTCCGCTCCGTAAAGGAGTGTCGTCAAGACGACGGCCTTTTACATCTTCAGTTTGATGTTCAGGTGAATACCGTGGCGATTCCACACGGAGGCCTGCAGCCGGCCGCAGGCCTGACTTGCTTTGGAGATCCGTTGGGCAACTTCGTCATCGATTCTCGTGTTGCGCGACATCGTGCTTCCTAGATAAGCGAAGGTTTCCACGTTTTTGAGTTGAGCACCGTTGACATTGATTTGAGGAGCATTGTATTCCGCGCTGGGTGGCGGCTGGTGCATGGCAACCGTTTTGGCTGTACTGATTGTTAATCCAAAATCGGCGCAGCCTTCGGTGAAGAGGTCCATGCTCCATTGCATGTCCTCCTCCGTCACGGCGTTAAGGGCGCAGTCGTCCGCGAAGAGCAAATCATGGACTGTAGTCGTAGACACGCGCGTTGGAGCCTGCATACGCCGACTGTTGAGAAGGTGCCCGTCAGTTCTGTAAGCTATGCGGATACCAGGCTGCTCATCACGGTAGGCGTCCATCAGCATAGCCGAGAACATGAGACTGAAGAGGGTGGGGGCCAGTACGCAGCCCTGCTTCACCCGTTGGTCACTGCGAATGTTTCGGATACCGTCCCGTTGTCAGTGACTCGCGCCGTCATCCCGTCATGAAGCTGACGCACCATGTGCGTGAACCGCTCAGGACAACCAAATTTCTGCATGACTTTCCACAGTCCGTCACGATTCACCGTGTCAAAGGCTTTCGTTAGATCCACGAAGGTAGTGTATAGGTGAGTTCGCATCTCCTGACACTTCTCTTGAAGCTGGCGGGCGGCAAATATCATATCGGATGTCCCGCAGCGTCGGCGGAAGCCTCATTGGCTTTCCGGGTGCGGGCTCTGCTCTAGGTGACCGTTAAGACGAATGAGAAGGATACGGGCGAAGATCTTCCCGGCGATGTTGAGCAACGAGATGCCTCTGTGATTATCACAGAGTTGCCAGTTCCCCTTCCATTTGTAGAGATGGACGATGGTCGCGTCTTTGAAATCCTGAGGAACTTGTCCTTGGCGCCACATCTCCTGGAAGAGTGTTGTGAGTTCTGCCATCAGCCGGGGCCCAAGGTGCTTGTAGACTTCCGGTGGGATTGCGTCGGATCCCGGTGCTTTACCGCTGGAAATCTGCTGCACAGCCCGGATGGTTTCTGGTAGGGAAGGCGGCAGATCCAGGTCATTGTTCGTGTCCACTTGAGGGAGCCGGTCAATGGCAGCATTGGAGATGGCTGATCAGCAATTAAGGACATTTCTGAAGTGCTCGGTCCAGCTCTTCAGAATTTGCGATTTCTCTGTCAGCAGTGTTGTGCCGTCAGAGCTGAGCAGCGGTTTTCATTTCATTGCAGTCCGCATACCCCTGGATGTCCTCAGCCTTTCGGATCATCCAGGCATCCAGCATCTCCCGCAGCCGTTGTTGTACAAGGCGCCGGCATCTGAAGAAAGCTGCCTTTGTGGCGTCAGTCCGAAGGTCCATGTAGGCTTTGTGTAGTCCATTCTTCCCCGCGAGTAAGTTGCTGATGTCGGCGTCATTGTCGTCAAACCAGTCCTGGTGTCGACGGCGTCCGCGTCCGAGGACATCGAGGGCAGTGGACTGGATGACCTTTCGCAGTTGACACCATCGTTTCTCCACGGTAGCATTATCATCTGAAGCATGTAGGTCCTCCAGTTTCTCGGTTATTTGGTTGCTGAAATAAAAACAGTGAGCAGGCAAATTTAATAAAAGAGTATTTAACTTACATGGCGGCCTCTTACTTTGGGGCCTTCGTCGGGGTTGCAGTTGGAGCCTTATCTGGGAGATGACGAGGCGCTGATCTGTCTAACCATCAGCATCGCGGATCGCCTTGGTTACCAGCAAGTCCTGTCGATCTCGCCTCCAGACGAGAACATAGTCCAGCATATGCCAGTGCCGCGACCGAGGGTGGATCCACGTGGCCTTCTCCCGCGTCGGAAGGCGGAATAAGGTGTTGGTCAGCAGGAGACGGTGTTCCGCACACATGCGCAGAAGAAGGAGGCCGTTGTCGTTACAGCTACCGAGACCGTGGGGACCCAGCACTCCCTGCCAGGCAGCGTGGTCCGTCCCGACGCGGGCATTGAAGTCACCAAGGACAATTAACTTGTCCTCTTTTGGCACAGTCACCAGCAAGGCGTGCAGGTCCTCGTAGAATTTGTATTTCACCGCAGCAGAGCTCGTCATTGGGGGATCGTAGGCGCTGACGATGGTGGCGAACTGGTTTCCCCGAAGA
Organism: Schistocephalus solidus; assembly: GCA_017591395.1. NCBI lineage: Eukaryota > Metazoa > Platyhelminthes > Cestoda > Diphyllobothriidea > Diphyllobothriidae > Schistocephalus > Schistocephalus solidus. Next base: position 128,094 of record WEDG01004363.1, read on the forward strand.
GGCAGGCGGAGGCTGATCAGGCGATCATTGATACCCTGCGGCAGACAGGGCAAACGTCCAATAATGTCGTTCCGGATGACAAAGGCAACACCAGCGTCGCGTCGCTCTGACTTTGGCCGGCAGCTCAGGAAGAAGGTATAGCCGGCACCCACCTCCTCCAGCTGACCCTGCTCAGAGAATCGGGTCTCGCTGAGAGCAGCAATTTCCAACTTGTAGCGCGCCAGTTCCCGAGCGACAAGCGCCGTCCTTCGTTCCGGCCGGTTGCTCCTAGGATTGTCTAAAAGGGAACGTACTTTCCAGGCTGCTAGTGTGAGTGGACTCACCCAATAGAAAATAAAACTGTGGCTTCAGGGTTTCGTTAACACTTCTCGAGAATCCCGAAGGGTACTCGTAAGACATCCGCCTCGAAGGTTAAATGTGCCTTATGATAGGCACATGCTGCGGTGACAACGCGGTCACGATATTTTCGCCTACGGAATAAGGCCTGCTTGCAGGTGTCGTCCCCAAATGTTCCGCATGGTACGTGTGCAGGACCGACACGGCGGTTAAATCACGGCACTGCAGGCTCTATTCGGGATACGCTCCAATAAAAGATGCTACATCTGGGGAGGGGGTCTGGTAACACAAGTAAGCGCATGAACAAACTGCGCCCGACACCCACGCTATTGACCGCCTCCGATCTTCTTGACTCTGTTTTAAAACCGTACCTAGGTGGCAGAGGAGAGAAGGAGGAGGAGGAGGAAGGGAGGGTTTGGTATATGCTGCGAAAAGTCTACCACCATTATAAAATAAGGTACGTGCAAATCATCGGTCCTGCGTCACTGTGCTGTGGGCCACACGATTTACCTAGTCGGAATGGGCGGTTAAACTTTTCAGGTATCGTCCACGCCTACATCCGGTGGCCCTGATTTTATCTTGCTCGTGGCTGTGGGAGGAGAGATTGAGATAGAAACAACGTTAGTCCATTTCGTTGCAAAAAAATTCACGCGCAAGCTACTACTGCTGGGTCCATCTTGCGGTCATTGTCACTTATAACCTTCGAACTGTTTTTTGTCGCCTTTTTATGCCATTTTGGTTCCGATGGGTGCTATGAACAAACAACTCACCAGCGTACATAGGAGGGGAGAGCGGATGTGGGCCGTCTGATCAAAAATGCTAGAAGCACGCAAAAAGCAGTGTTCTCCTCATTCGCCTTTCTTGGTGATGCGGTTTTGTTAAACAAAGTCCAATAAAAGCGCTAAAGTGACCCGCCAAGGCCTTCAGAACTTGCAGAGGCTTGAACCAGGTTAAAAAATAAATTCGCTCTCCGACGAGTAGTCGTACAGAAGTAAACTGAATCAGTCAGCCCAGGCAAATCACATGTTTTCCAACTACTTCTGTTACGAACTTTTCAGTAGTGTATGAGTTGCAGGACTGCGGTCCACCTTCCAGCTGAGCAGGGCGCAAGTGGCAGCGGAAAAGAGGGGAAGGGATTGATCCCGCAAACGCAGGGTGGAGCGGACTTAATTGAGAGAGAATCGCGGCCGATGGGGATAGACAGTGGTGTGTCGAGGCGGCCTTAGTAAAATAATTCCCCGTAGGGCTGTTGTGACATCTAACTGCCTAGCCGATGGCAGAAGTTGAAGTAAAAACGTCTGAAAGCTTCGGAAGTGGCTGCATGGTGTTACATGTTTACTTGATAAATCGAAAAAGTGCTAAAGGTGAGCCTAGTCGTGTATAGGACTCCAGGAATGGCAGTGCCCACATGGCCTTTTACGAATCTCCCGAATTCGCCTGATCCCCTTTATATAGATTTGTGAAGGCGACTGCCATAGATCGGGTTTTTGACATTGGTACCTCAGAATACTCAAATTTGTGTCCTATGGAATCGCATAAAAATTCAAAGGTGTGATTATATATTTTTGTTGTGCTTTGCGGAGGTCAGTCTATTTCATACATACCGTGACTTTACGTAGACCTAAGAATTAAACTAATCAGTTTCTGTTGTGAATGTTTGAAATTGAAGTAAACGCACACCCCTAAAGGTCGTTGAGGGGGGAAATCCTGGTATTTAGCAACATATATAAGTGCGTTTTTAAATGATATGATTTTATTAACGTTCTTCCATTGGGTCTAACAGTCTTTTGCTAGTTGTCTGAAGGCTATCATACAAATTTTCGTGTTGATTACTTATTTCTTGTTAAAAATTGAAAAATTTTACAATTTAGGTATGAATAAACTCAAAAATCTATGAACTGACGTAAACGAAAACAATATAACATACATTTGTTATTGGATAGGTTTATGAACATTAACTTGTGTGTTCATTGACATTATTAACTGAAACAAATTCCTTTTCAGTCTGATAAATTCTCATCTTTGAACCTTTCTAATACCTCTCCTTTGGGACAATTCATATTTCGTAGCCCATTTCCAAAACGATTTCTACGGTTGTTCAACGTAGTGTTTCAATCGAAACAGGTCTTCGACTTTTGCAAAATAAAGAAGTACAAGGTTTGCAATTTCGCCTGCATCACAAGTGTCATCATTATTATACGTCAACACTGCTCTCTCAAAGAGTATAGTTGATATCTTCTACATGAATTGGATTATATTCCTTTAGATTTTCCCCCACCACCGTGCGCAAGTTTCTCAACCTCCTCGGAAGACCTTCCTACGAGACATCTACTTTCCTTCTCTCCCTTTTATCCACCAAGAAGTCTAATTTCCCGATGACATTTGGGGAACGAATTCAAAACCACAAAAAAGGATTTTCTCCCATGCAGCGCATCCTCGAAGCCTTTCACGAATTTCCACCATTTTTTCTCGGCTTCTTCATTTGGAAGATCAAGAAACGAAAAGATCATCCTCGAAATAAAAAATACCCATGGTGAGTTTTGCGACAGCAAGATTATCCTTATCAGCAGGCTACTTCCAGTATGTATACCAGGTGGCGTCTCATAAAAAATAAGCCGCATGTATTAAATGTGGTTTCTTTTAAAAAGGATAACTCAGATGGGATTGGTGTACTGATTATCATGCAGCATATTGTCCGGATAGTTCAGTCACATCAGGGTGTCGGTATTTTAATGCTCGCCTTTTCAATCAAAAATCATATTCCTTCAAAGGTTGCTGCTTAATTAATTTAGATAGGTTTCATTGTGCTTTTAACACTTTTAGCAATCTTAATATATTTCCTAGCAAACACATAAACAAATCCATTCTGGTGTTCATTTTGTGGCAGATTACGTTTTTTTCCAATTTTTCTACTTGAACGGAGTTTAACTTTAACTTTTAAGTCTTTTCTACAATTCCTGAATAATTACTAACCCTCCGCGTCACTGCTCTTACTGTTTTCAGCAACATTAAAACAAATGTAAGTGCACTTGCGCGTAGGATTATTAATTATTATTAAGGAATTGTAAAAAACGAGTAGATATGCCTTGTATGGCCACCTTAACAGGAAACGCCAACAATATATGTGCCTTTGTGCCAACTTCCAGGGATTAAGGTTAGGGTTAGGGTATCGTTTAATTTTCGAGTTTAGGACAGGGTTTAGGTTTAGGGTCAGGATTAGGTTAATGGTTAGGGCTTGCGTTTGCGTTACCTGTAGGTTTATGATAAAGATAGGGTTCAGAGAAAGGTGACAGTGTAGTTTTATATTAGGTTTACTGTTAGTGTTAAGATATGAGAGAATTAAACCTTCCTAAAATATATCGTTGTACACATATTTTAAGTGGGAAGGGCGGTTAATGTTCTCGTATCCTGTTTAGGCGGCCATACAAGACACCATTACCAAAAATGTTTGAAAAATAAAATATACTCTCTTTAAGTAGTATGATGTTACACTTAAGTGCAGGACAGGACAGCCAACTGCGGCCAATTCCGCTTCCGATCGTCTTGACACTGCCTTGACACTGAAAAAGAGTGCGTGAGGGACGAGAGAGAGAGAGAGGGAGAGAGAATGCCGTAGATGCAACGCAACTCGCGAGCCATACGTTGCAGTTGTCTGGGTAGGTAACTTGATCCAAGTGTGATTGAAATCATGGCTCCCGGTGGGGCCTCGTAGCTCAATTGGCTAGAGCGTTGGCTGTAATAAAGCCTTTCCCTTGCTGGCGTGGGTTCGAATCCCACCAAGGCCACCGACTTTATCACAAGTGGGTCAAAGGAATTATTCAAATCTGCCAAAACCCTCTACCATTAAATTGCATCATTTGTAAGGAGCATTCATAAACGGACAGTTGTCGTGTTATTTGAGCAGACATTTCGCGGTCTTTAAACATTTCCTAATAATAAACTTTTTTATATCGAAGGATACAATCTTCTCTAAAAGAAGCTTCAAAGAGCACGTAATTTTTTGCAAAATGCTTCTAAGAAAAGGTATTTTTCTATGTTACTTTTCTATACAATATATTTGAATTAATCTAGGTGTCCATAGTAAATTAAGAAATCCATACCACTTTAGGTATTTTTAGGGAGTCTACTATTCGCGGGCGGACAGAAAGGTGTATTTTTAAAGCCAATATCCTGAAGCGACTGAAATATCTTGAGGCTATGTTGAAAACATTCATTCCAACCAAAGTTGCATTTCAGAATTTCAGTTAATGATTCATGGGTTGTGTGGCCAACCCTGCTATTACGAGAATATTCTTCGGGGCGAACTTTAGCTTTTTTAGAGTTTCCATCCAAACGTTGTCGATAAGCACCAACATAACTAGTAACGCCAGTCGGCAGGTGACTGGGCCGGATTCTCTATGCCGTCGCCAGATCTCTATGATGATTGGCTGATTTCATGTCGGAAGCGGAGACTTCAATCAGTTCGCGGCTATTATTGCTCTTGGTGTGGTCGCTTATCCTTGAAGCACTCATTACCCGACGTCTAAGTGTTTGCCTCCAGAAGATCCAACCAGAAATAGCACTTATGATATGGCATGCGCTGCCGCACATTAAAAATGTCTCAGCAGCGACCAGGGCATTGCACGCCGGCCCAAAGCTACCATGCACAGCAGGATCCTGAAATATTCAACAGCCCATTAAATCCCACTGAGAATTCTTGCGTAAACTGTCCCTGTAAATATACAGGTCAAAAAAGACGCGTGCTTGGATCGCGCGTACACGAACATAGGCTGCCTGGGCTATGGACGGGCGCATCACCTACGTGCGCATCACCTACGCGCGTACACGAACATAGGCTGCCTGGGCTATGGACGGGCGCATCACCTACGGGCCCACACCTACGTAACCAGTAGTGAGTTAACTTTTCTGGCCCCGAGGACAATGGCCCAAGCCAGAAGCAGAAAATGCCGCAATTTGAATGACGCCTGAACATCCGATGATAGTCCAGTCAATCGATGTATCCGTCTGGCGATGGCAAACAGAGTCCTTCAATGTCACCTCAGAATGGCGTGCTTGCTATTTGATTGGCCTCTAAACCCTCTTGTTTTATTGTTGTTTTACCTTTGACTCCATTACGAGTTCGAAAGCCAAAATGAATAAAGAAAAGGTTACAGTGATCGATCAGCCTCATTCTCTCCTACTTTTACATGCACCTGGAATGTGAAACATTCGCCTCCATTTGTAACGCCTCTCTACCTCGGGCTGTATGCAGATCTTCATCCAGCCAGATCAACGCTATGACAGGGTAGAATTCTGAATAGCATACCAGTTTTATCCACGTCCTGAATGTCCTGCTGATCATCTTCAGGGATAAGGTTGTAGATAATAACTGACCATCACCAATAATTTCAGTCCCTCCCTCAGCTACTCTTCTTTTACGTGCCTGTTTGATATTCCAGTACGGGAGACAGTTGGATGAAATAAACGCAAGTCAACTTTAATTTTTTATTTGACTAAATGGTGTCCTTTGGTTTTAAAAACCCGCTAAAATCCTAAATAATTTTGAATCCAACCTGCATTCAGTAGTCCCAAATTGCAAGTTGTATATTGTCCGTGTAAAGAGCATCTTACATTTATAAACGCTGTTAAGGAGAGGTCATATAGGTCTCATAAAATTGTGCCGTGAAATACGGATCACACAGTATAATTTACAAGTAGCATCAATAGATGAAATAATATAATGCTTTATAAATGGAGATTCCACTGTCTTAAAAATTCTCATTACACATTTTTAAAACCGAAAGATACCTTATCTGCAAATATAAAATTAAAAGAAGACGTACACTAATACGAACAAAAATATTTCACGCATGTTTTTGATAAAATATATTTTGATTTTATAAGTTTTATCAAAAATAAATGGGAAGTGCATGCTACTTGAGTAAACATTTTTACAGTGCATTGCTTAAAGCAGTCGTGATGAAGCTTATTAACAAGCCGATATCTTGGCGTGACTGAAATATCATGGGCTTATGGTGTACAATACTTTATATTACAATTATAATTAAGTCATCTTTTCTTATTGAAAATGCATTTCAGAATTTCGCTTAAACTCCATGAAATCGCACATCTACCGTACTTTCTGGAGCGTATGAATAGTCCCCTAACGTTGAAAGTCAGCCCGATGCTTTCTAATTCGTTCACCAGAAAGCTGCGATGAGACTGACTGACTGATTGCTTGCTGTGCATGCGGGGAGTTTTAGTGTTTCTACTTAACAGGATGTTTACTGCCTAGCATAATTCGCATATGGTTTCAGAGACGTTGTGCAGTTGTAAGATGTTATTGCTACTCAAAGCGCGGTGTTTTTAAACCGAGAATTATGGGTTCCAACGATTGGTGGAGGCTCGAAATCCACCTAGGATTAGCCGTCATCAAATGGCTGCCTCGCTCGCATACCAGTAAATACTGACCCATCTGGATCTGCTGAAAGTAGAAGTTACTTTCTCAACGGTGAAGCCTTAAAAGACGTGGAAACTCAAAAGGACCTTGGTGTGCTGACGACCACCACCTTAAAACCATCGCCTCACTGCTCGAAAGTGGCGAAGAGCGCAATTGCGGTGTTGCATGCCATCAGACGAGCCTTTTTGGATTTTGATGAAGATCTCTTCGCTAAGACTTTTGGAACATTCATTAGGCCGCATTTGGAATATGCTATGCAAGCCTGGAAACCCTGGACAGTTCAAGATCAGAACTACCTCGAAAAAGTACAGAGGAAAGCCACTAAAATGGTTAGAAGTCAAAGCTCCTTGCCATATCCAACCCACCTAATGAATCTTAATCTGTTCCCTTTGAGTTATAGGCAAATGCGTGGTGATCTCCTGCAGACATTCCGCATTGTGAAGGGATTGGATTGTTGCCTGGAATTCTCGGACTTCTTTGAATTTGCCGCCACGACCCATCTCCGAGGTCACCCATTGAAACTGCGTGTCCAGCAGGCGAGACTGGATGTGCGCAAGTTCTCCTTCTCTGTCAGAGTGGTTAAACCATGGAATGCCCTCCCTGAATACGTTGTGATGTCACCATCGCTGGAAAGCTTTAAAAGGAGCCTTGACAGTTTTATGTTCCGCAACGAGCCTGAGCGATGAGGAATTTATCTTAACCCTCGAGAGTCGTGCACCACTTGTCATATTTTATGACCGCCTTTTGTACCGTTTGCAACCCACACGGTTTCTCTGTATAACGCACTTAATTTTACGTTACAAATAGGGTACTCAATGGCCCATGCCTATTTCCCTCAATAAATTGAATTGAATTGAAAAAAATGTCTAATTTGGTGATAGGCCAACGATATTCTCCATCCATCCGCTGATTGGCTGTCTGCCAGGTCTACGTTGACCTTTGCGCAGTCCGATAGCCTTGGTCAGTTTTCACGACGTGTTAGAACGTGCCACCTTGAGGCACCAGGCCTTCGTGAACTTGCCACAGTGCTCAGGTTATTTTTTCGACTTTGTGTCTGAATGAGGTGAAGAAGCGTTACTCTCTGTCACGTCAGTATATTTGCACGTTTAAGTGCTAGAGTCTTCTTCGCTGAAAACGTTGTCAGAGTGGGTGCTTACTCATTGTCATATCTTTATGGCTCGCGTAAGTACATATTCTCAGTCGGCATTTGCTACAATATATTTTATGAGCATTATCTTATCTGCTGCACTGGTTGGGAGGTGACTTTGGTCTTTAGCGACCGAGCTTTGACGCAGTCTATTGGATCACCCAGCAGCCACGCTTGTCACGGGCAGACGCGGAGTATAAGTTTTCTTTGGGGTAGTACTATCACGGAAGTGGAAGGGGAAACTGCACCGTGGTTGGGGCACAAAATCCTACCTGTGTTCCATGGAACGTGCTGTGCTTCCTCTCTGATTTTTGAAATCCCCATTTCCTCGATTTACTGTTTGTTAACGGGAAGAATGGGCAGGGATGATATGTTAATTTTGAAATGAAAGGTTCACGGCGTTTTTTGCAGCTGTATTTCCGGTGCGCTTCGACGACCAGTTTTCGAGTAACGACCTTTTCAGGCGCTTTCACCTTTGAAAAAAATAAGGCTAAGGAAGACTTCTATGCCCCCTTAAACAGAACAGGAGACAAGGAAGCATTCGCAATGCAGGTGTCTTTGCGCCAAATTCCATGGAAAATAGGGTAAGGTCTTAGACTTTCTACAATTATTCTACTTAGGTCACATTTACTTAACTCGCATTTACCCATATTTGTCTCAGTTTTAATTTATTAACTGTAACGTGATACACTCCAACTGGTTTGTGCTTTGGTAACATTCGCTGCCTTTCCATCTGTTGCCTTTGTTCTTTACTAGGCAGCATTGCCAGCTGATTCTGTCGTATCAAAACCTTTTGGAGTGGCTTATCTCTATTATTTCTTAGCGTGGGATCAAATTATTCAATCGTAGTTGCTCGCTAAAGTGGTGAACCTGAACGAGAACGTGCGCTGTCTTTTTCACGCGCTCTCACTCGTCGACAAGAGCCAGCCTACCATTGCACAGTGCTTTATTGGTCCTTTCCCGCGTGCAATTTCACTCGGTTCCTCTCACTGCCGCAGTTATCATGGACTACACTATTAGTGTGGTATCTATCTCCTTACTCAATTTTTGGACAAATGCACCAGAAAGTTACTTCCTTCGTATCGAGTCCGGTTTTTACTCTGTGAATATTACTAAGGAAGTAACCAAATTTCACAGGCTTGTTGAGGCTTTGCCATTGCAAGTTCTGTTTCAGGTTCATGCAGTCATACAGAGTCCACTGGCCGAGCAACCGTACAGCCAGCTTAAAGCCGCTCTCCTTCGCCTGCATACTGTGTCTTACCGTCAATGGTACTACCAGCTCATTTCCGAGATGTGTTTGGGTGACCGGAAACCCACTGAGCTTCCCAGAAGGATGCAAAAACTTCGTGCTGAGCTTTATATTGACGATAGACTGTTTAAGGAGATACTCGTAGAGCGTCTGCCCACGGATGTGTAAACCATTCTGGCATCTGGCTCAGAGGACCTCTTGGTCTCGCGGCTAGCCGTTATGGCGTACAGGATGTTGGAGGTTCAGCGGATCCAGCCGCTCTCAATTGCCCAGCTCTCCACTACCCCCTTACCGACAACTAATAAGTGCCTTGTGACGCAGATGATGGTCATGGCGGCAGGGGTAGCTTCGCTTAAACTCCAGCCGTCGTCGGTCTTGCTCACGACCTTGAACTTCCGATGTCTGTTGGTAGCATACCAATGTTGGCAAAAATGCCCAACGGTGCTCTTCCCCATGTTCCTTCAAATTCACACAGGGAAACCACTCAGTCAGAGAAAAGAGGCGCCCCCATTCTCTGGCTCCTCTGGTTCTGGTCTCACTTTCTATGTCTACGACACTTTGACTCGCAGACGGTTCCTAGTGGACACTGGAGCCCAAATCAGTGTAGTCCCTCCCACTCCAGCTGACCGTCACTGTCCCAACGATGGCCTCCAGTTCCAAGCAGTTAACTCTCTTTCCCCATTCCCACATTCGGCAGCCTGTCACTCAACCTTAACATTGGCCTTCGCCGGTCTTTCTCTAGGATTTTTGGCATTGCCGATATCCCTCATGCAATCCTTGGCTCCGACTTTCTCGCCGAGTTTGACCTGCTAGTGGACTGCCGGCCCTCCCGCCTACTTGATCACACTGCCGATCTATCTGTTTGAGGATTGACTCCCTTTAAAACCCCTTTCAATTTACCTGTCCTGAATACAGATATCGCCTGTCCTTATCGGGAGCTTGTACTTCAACATCCGCACATCAACAACCACCAGTTTCACATTAGTGAGGTTCAACACGATTTTGTGCACCATATCCGTACCTCGGATCCTCCTGCTTTCGTTCGCCCTAGGCAACTGGCGCCTGCCGGTGGCGAAAGCAGAATTCAAACATATACTACAACTGGGCGTTATTCAACCGTCCGACATCACCTGGGTGTCACCTTTGCACATGTTGCCCAAGGTAGCATTGGGTGACTGGCGACCCTGTGGCGACTACTGTGTCCTGAAAAACCTCACTATTCCTGATCAGTATCCAGTGCCTCATCTTTAGGATTTAACAAGAACCCTTTTTTACAAAGTGGTTTTCTTGAAGATTGATCTAGTGCGCGCATTCCATCAGATTCCTGTCGCCCCTGAAGACATACCCGAAACTGCTGTTGAGTTCATCCACATGCCCTTCGGCTTTCGTAATGCTGTCCAGACTTTTCCGAGGTTCATCGACCGTGTCTTGCGTGGCCTGTTTTTTGTGTACGCCTACATAGCTGACCTCTTGGAGGCTAGTCGGAGTGCTGAAGAGCATGAGGAACATCTTGCCTTGGTGTTTGACCACCTCGACAAGCATGGTGTCATCATCAACTCCCCCAAGTGCGTTTTCGGTGTGCCTTCGCTCGAATTTATTAGCCACCATGTCGAATACGATGGTTTGCGTCCCCTGCCCTTCAAGGAAGATTTCATTCGTGAGTTTCCTCCCGAAACTTCCAAGCGTCATTTACCGCCGGTTCCTCCCGAACTGTGCTGACCTCATGCAACCGCTCACCAGTATGCTGCCCGGTCCCAATGGACCCCTCGAGCTTTCCAGTGAGGCACTGATGGTTTTCGAAAAAGTTACGGTTTCCCCTGTCGACGCCTCCTTGCTCACGCATCCCACTCCCGAAGCTCAGCTGTCCCTGCTGGTAGACGCTTCGACCGTAGCCATAGGTAAAGTCTTGCAAAAACACCTTGTGGGTTCGACTCGGCCGTTGGCCATTTGCTCCAAGAAACTTTTGCCAGCGGAGACACGCTACAGTACATTTGGTCGCGAACTTCTCACTATATACCTGGCTCTGGAGCCTTACCGACATTTCCTTGAAAATCGGGACTTCAGTATTTTAACGGACCACAGCCACCGACCTTTGCTCTTCGGTCCCACTCCGCCAAGTACAACCGGAGAGAGATTGTCCACCTGGACTACATCAAACAGTTCACCACCGACATCCGTCATATTGATGGCACGAAGAATGAGGTGGCCGGCATGCTTTCCAGACCATCCCCCTCTGCTCTCCAACACTCATTAGGGATCAAAATTTTTGCTATGACTGCTGAACAATGACGAGTCGGTTGTCCCGGTTACGAGTCAGTCAGCGGTCTCCAACTAGCGGACGTTCCACTCACCATCGGGACTGGCATCATCCTCTGTGATGTGTCGATTCCTTTTCATCGCCCTTCTGTACCCGCCTTGATGCGTCAAGCTGTGTTTCAAAACTCTTCATGGCCTCTCCCACCCTGGGATCTGAGCCTCAAAAAAATATCCTCACGGAAAGTTTCGCCTGGCCTGGCATGAACAAGGACGTCAAAGTTTGGGCACGGTCGTGTCTGAGTTGTCAGCGGAAAAAGGTGCGGCGCGACAGCAAGTCCCCACCCGGCCCCTTCCCCAGCCCTGACGCACGGTTCAGCCATGTGCATCTCGATGTCGTAGGCCCCTTGCTTCGATCCCATGGTTTTACTCACTTCGTTACCTGCGTCGACCGCTACACCCGCTGGGCTATAGCTATACCTTTGCCAAACATGGAGGCAGTCACCATCGTAAAGGCTTTTGTCAGACGCTGGATCGCCGTTTTCGGTGCCCCATCCACGGTTACTACTAACTGAGGTGCCCAGTTCGAATCTGACCTCCTCAACTTTTTTGGCTGCACTCGTATTCGGACGATGGCCTACAATCCAGCTGCCAACGGTTTGGTTGAAAGTTTGCGCCGCCATCTAAAGACTGCCCTGCGTGTCTCAGATGACCCAACCAACTGGTCTGACAACTTGCCCCTAGTGCTCCTGGGTATTTGCTCGGCGCTTAAGTTGGATCTGGACTGCAATGCGGCCGAATTGGTGTTTGACACTACCCTCAGACTGCCAGGTGAGATGATCACTCCAACCTCCCGTGGTGCCGATGAATCTCCCACCAGTTTTGTTAATCGATTGTGGCAGTTTATGCGCTCACTTTCCCCGGTTCCGCCCCGAGCTCCATCAAACCGAGTCTTATGTTGAAAAATGCTTGGCCAACTGCACCAATGTGCTTGTTCGGTGTGACTATGTGCGCAAGCCGCTGGAATCACCATACGAAGGGCTGTTCCGCGTTCTCTCACGCAACGCCAAGACCTGCTAGGTCTTTCGCGGTGACAAGGAGGACGTGGCCAGCGTCGATCGGGTCAAGGCTGCTGTCACGGAGGAACCGCTGGACCTGCCCCAAGGACAAGACTCTGCTGACCCCCTACTCCGTGCACCTTTCCTGTCCCATCCTCCACCTTCCCTACCCTCTATACCTACCCCACTTTCCCCCACCACCCCTGACCCTAACTCTTATAGTGCCACTGACACTTGCACCACTCGCAGCGGCCGTCGGGTCCACTTTCCCGACCGCTTTATCACTCAACTGTTTTAACATTGCATTTACCTTCAGCGTTGTTTTTAAACCGGCTTTCGGTATAGGATGGGGTACTGTGGTAGCCCTTTGTCAAATTTTATTTTATGCACAACTTTCTACAGTTATTTCACTTGTTACTCATTTACTTAACTCGCATTTACCCATATTTGTTTAAGTTGGCATGTTTTACCTGTAACGTACCACACATCAACTGGTTTGTGGTTTGGTGACATTAACTGACTTCCCACTTGTTGCATTTCTTCTTCACTAGTCGGTGTTTCAGCTGATTCCGTTGTATCGTAACCTTTGGCATGGCTTGTCTCTCTTATTTCATAGTATGGGATCGTAGTTGCTCGCTAAATACCCGCGTCATTTTGACAATCCTGACACATCATTCATTTTGCCAACGATGTTGGGTGGTCCTCTTATCCTTAATTCCACCGGTTTGAAGATCGGGGACATGGATCACAATTGAGCCGTTTGTAGTGATTTAACAAGCGTTTTGTTTTATTGGACAAAAATATTCCCTCAAAACTAGGCATGAATTTGATTAACATGTCAACAGGAAGCTGCGTCCTGGTGTCTAATTATTTTCTTCTCATCGCACTGACATACATAGCCTGTGATTGTTTATTATTTACGTAACAGGATAGATCAGCTGATATTTAAGACAAGTGTCGGGGCTATTTACTTTTGCGAGTAACATGTTCATTACCCCATGGAGTTTTCGCAAATAAAACTAATTTAAGGCGGGAGCTGATGCTGAATAGTCTTAGAGCCTCAAATTTTGAAGATCTCTTCGGACAAACAAGAGAGTAAACCCTGGATATAAATACCATGGTGTGAAAAAATGAAACGGAAACGGTTCAGTCCCAAATATCTGGAATTTAGAAAAAAAGAAGTCAACCGTGGTTTCCATAGGAGGGTAACGTTGATATTTTTCCAGTAAGACTAGTGAGCGGCTGAGGAATAACCGAGTGGGTGGGATCTGTACGGTAATTTCGTACGAAAACCAATAAAATGAAGGATCGGGTCCTTTTCGAGGTTTCTTTCTGGCTGGTATGTTTCCCCTTCGGCAGTGGCACAGCGGTTGACATGGCTAAACTGGTCACGGGCTACACACGACCTGTCCCACCATTTGTGCCAGTTTTCTGTAGAAAAGACTCGAATCTCACGTGTGTGAGAAAGTGAAAATGTCACCTATGACGATATTAAGCTGTTCATCTCACAGTTGGTTGTTAACTTATGAAGAAGCCAACAGTTTGAAGCATAGCATGCTGACGTTGAAATGAGAGGACTTGAGTATTCTGAATTTTGCCGAGCATTACCTACAAATAAAAAAATACAGGGCTTCATCTGTTCCTAGGTCAAGCTTCAGCTCTTAATGAACTCAGAGTTAACCTAAACTCCACCCCCTACCCCAAAAATGGATATAGACTCACCACCGACACCACAGTTGTCAAGGCAGCGAGTCAGCGTTGCCAACGTTTCTTCCTCAGGGTCTCGTGCCAATCAAGGTGTGATCAGGACCGGTCAAGTAGGAAGCTGGCAAGGGACTGCAGCTCAATGTTCGGCAAAGGACCTCGGATGATGATGTTGCCGATCAGAGGTACCTGCTGACTCCAGTTGAACTGCTTTTTAAACCGACAAAGCAAAACACAAATGGCGTTTTGAAGCAACCAAACGATATGTACAGGCTTCAGTCGTCACCTTTGCCGACACGCCGGTCTTCAATCTGAAGACCAGGAGGAGCCCATAGGGCCTCTGATGAGAACTCATTTAATCGATATATCGATCTGGAGTCGGCACTCAGAGTCCTACAATGTCACCTGCGGACTAGTGCTACTGATATTTGATTGGTTACCACCCTATATAACTGCTACTTGTTTTATTGCCACTTTTACCTCTAAATATGAACTCCTGTACCAGTGTCTAAAGCTAAGATGGTTCCAGCGACCGAACAGCCATCCTCTCCCCTACGTAGAAATACACGTTGAATGCGAAAACTCGCCCCTACGTCTGTAAGTAATCAATCGACGGCGACACAGCATTGTTCCTGAATCCGGTTATCCAACTTGCCTCCAATTATTTTCTGCAGCTGGTGTGAGTGGAATACAGAATGACGCAACTGCACACAGCAATCCGCCGCAAGCCCATAGAAATGTCCGGTGATCACTGGAAACGCAGATGACTGGCATCAGGACATTCGCCACAAGCAACACGCACAAGCGGATGCTGTATATCATGCTCTTCATACTTGGATGAATGTCATTTGGTGTAGAGTGACCACGGCCCCCCACGACGATATAGCAGTGCACCCAGGTTGTTTCTGTGCTGGTAGCCAGCACCAGCTCGTATCTATATAGCTAAAGAGAGCCAACAGGAGATTGCGAATCTCGCTGGAAGTGATCAATCTCACTAATAGTGCAACCGGCAGGGTGCACGTGCGAACGGTGACATATGAGGCTTGCGGAAGTGGCTTTGAGACTCTATAGCTACCACCGCCTATCGGGGACTCTAAAAGCTTCCAAATTATGTCCTGTTATATTGTTAATAACTTTGTCAGTGGAAAAGGACTCAAAAAAATTGAAACAGATTGAAAAGACTGTACATATGATGGCACAGGGCTTGCTAACCGACTTCATGATCGAGACAGCTTCCAGTCAATAATCCGGATGATGAAATCTACGTTAACTCTGACACTCCCTCCAGCCAAATTATGAAGACTTCTTCCCATTCCAGTGATTCTGAACAATTGATGCATTCTTCCGTTTGCATGAGCGAAGGATGGAGTGAGGGGAGAGATGCTTGGCTGGTAAAACCCGTCGTGGGGGATCCGCCAAGGATGTGCACTGGTGTTGGCGACAAGTCCACGGACGAGATTGAAATGACCATTTCTGGTTGCATAATCAAGGCACGAGTCCGCAAATATTTCAGAAAGTGACATTAGAGAATCTCTGTCTTAAGCAACAAAAACTTCTTAGTAAACGATCGCTAGTTGTTATTCTACCGCCTGTGCGACGGAGCCGAAATGCTCATTTCCGTCCTGAAATTGGGATGGATAGATGCTCGACGCCACGTTCGTGTGACTTCTGTCAGGAACAGTCTGAATGGGTAGATTTTAATAACGTTGACCTGATTGTGAAAACCTCGGTGACTTCCCTGGGATTCGGACAGTAATTACAAGGCTTGAGTGCAGTCAAAACTCTAACCACCTAAGCTACGAAGTCCCACCGGAGGCCACGAGTTTAATCCCACTTTGATCAAGGTACCCGACCAACCTGCCGCTATGCATTGACTACACCAATT
Source organism: Schistocephalus solidus (assembly GCA_017591395.1). NCBI lineage: Eukaryota > Metazoa > Platyhelminthes > Cestoda > Diphyllobothriidea > Diphyllobothriidae > Schistocephalus > Schistocephalus solidus. Next base: position 144,165 of record WEDG01004363.1, read on the forward strand.
CGGATAAAGTAAGCTGATTGCCAAAGTATAATTTCTTAAGTAATCAATAAATTGTCTTAGATAATGGTTTTCTTCTGCAGATTACTTATTGTCGTGTCTGACTCTAAACATATTGGAGCGATTCACGTTTTAAATAATCGGCAAGATTAAAATCGATTTACTGCTTCATGATTCCTTCTGCAATGGTTTCTGCTTAATTTCGCTGAAGGGACATCTGAACTTGGTTATTGAAATCGAAAATAACAGTATGTTTATGGCAGTCCACTCTCGTGGTCACCAGCGTGACCGCGTACGAATGTCTTTCTGTCCACCCAAGCTCCCGGTTAATTCGCTACTGGAGCCGCTCGAGACTTGCCAGCAACCTGATCAGAGTTCAAGTCCCATCAACGCTGCGTCCTTCGCCGCTTGGCAGCAGGTGACCACAGCTCAAATAAAGGTATACTCGCTAAGAGTTGGGTACCAACATCCTCAACATTTCTCTCGCCCACACATATACCCACCTAAAAAGACAGCTTTCTGCAATTACTTGTTAAGATCTCGCCTCAGTAAAGCTTGTCAATCAACTCTGCCTCCACCGACTTGTAATTTGGTAACCATCTTGGTGTGGACCATCGTACTGGCGAAGAAGGAGACACAGTCTTTGGAACAAGAGCTTTATTAGCCTGACGTTTGCAATTCTCTCTCAAAACCATCATCAGGGAAGGTCGCAGAAAATTGGTAATAGGGACATAAGGTAGGCAGTATTTATAGGGCGTGGTTGCCAGGTGACCAAACACTTCTCTGTATGGCAGTTCTCATGTTTATCACTAGAGTTGGTAGTTGATGTGATGATTGCTCGTTGGTCTGTAGCTGCGTCGTTTATTGCCCTGGTTTCAGCACCATTGTCGATACTTGGCGCGAAGATTACTCGGCAACTTGGGCCGCTGTCACTTAGGCTGCTGGTCATCGGCATCCTGCCCGCGAGGTTAATAATTTTGTCCAGGAAATATTGCAACACAGAATATGAAGGCGGAAGTTCATTGCGCTTGTTACTGGAATGCGGGCCGGATAAGAATGACTTAATCAGCTCGGAACCCACGCGGGTGTCACTTCTTCAAGGCTTTCGGCCTCTTCAACCTTGAATGTGAGCTCGTCGAAAGAGCAGCCATCTACAAGCCAGCGTCCTTCTTTAGCACTGCTGCTGAATACCCGGCCATTCGCGTTCGGAGTATTTTCCCAGTTTCTCCGACGTGGTTGCTTTGTTCGCAACTGCATCAGGTCCAGTGAACGGCTCCAGACGTTACCTGTCATGACATTGGGTCTTCCGGCTGCAACGGTGATGAAACCAGGGCACTTAACGACGCAGATCAACTGAAACCCCCCGACGAAGAACAACGGAACTGCCAAATATAGTAGATGTTTGGTTGCCTGGCCACCATGCCATATAAATTCTGATACCTTGTGCCCCTATTACGCCTTTTCTGTGACGGTATCTGATGGTGGGTTCGAGATAGAATCCGAAACGTCAGGCTAATCAAGCTCTTGTTCCAGTGACCGTGTCTCATTCTTCGCGACTACTTCCTGGAACTCGCGTTTTCTCTTTTATTAGCAGACCATCGCACTTCCTATGTTTAGCATATTCATTTTCTTGAACTACGGCTGCGTACACAGAAAAGGACATCAGTTTAATTTGATGCGGCAACATAAGGGAGAGCAACTTTAAATGACCTGGTACAAATGTTAATCATAATGACGTATTATTATACGGGTAAAGTTCAGTTCTTCAACGATTCAGAGTTTAATAGAAGTTGCACGGTCTAGAGATGTTGGGCGGTCCATCCTGCTTATACCATCCTCACAGGTAGGATGAACAGTATTCAACGATGACGTCGGAAGGGTGGTGGAGGGTATTTTCACGTTCAAGGGATAGAGTACAGTCTGGGAGTTGATTTCAGGATGGAGTTAATGTAGCGTAGTCTAACGTAAAGGTTTTTTTACTATTTTAACCGTGGACAAATAGCGGCGGAGTAGGCACGAAATCTTAAATAAGCACACGGAGAACGAAATTAACAAACGCGCGGTTTCCGCAGAGTTAAAGAAGCTTTAGTTAGGTCGGGGATGTCGTTCTGCTGCTAATGAAAATGACGCTCGAGTAATTATTGACGTTGACCCGCGTAAAATTACTTACAAAAAAATCAATCATTTTTTCTTCTTCCTCCCATTAATGAAATCTGAAATGAGGAAATGCACGGCTAGTTGATTCCAAACTGCTTATGCTCAGCGAGAACGGTCAACTTCCTCCTTGGATTCTAATATATGAAGGAATATAGATCCAGTTCAAGAGCTGCCGACGACCACTACAACGGCCGTCAGTGATGAAGCTTCACAATCTTCCGCTGACAGAATTTGCACCGGCAAGACACGGGAAGGTTAACAGAGTAAACTCTGTATGCCACAGAAGTCATATGAAAAAGGTAACGTTCAAGAAAATAAAGAAAGTATGTACTTATCGTACGTAGAATGTACAGTTATTCAATTAATTAGAAAATATATAAAGACGTGCAGAGGAATGATAATTTGTACAAATATGCACTAACTCCGAGAGGGGAGAGAGCACAGGAAGACATATACACAGCCACCCAAACGCAGTCATCACGTAACGCCTGTTGTGGGGCTTAACACCAGGAGGTATGAGACTTGATACAACGACTAATCCTGCACTAAGCAAACAAAGGGGTCCTATGATTCGACACGGTATGGCTTAAAAGCACACTTACCAAGAGACACCATAAAAAAGTTGGGTGAATTGGACAACAAAACTCTGTCTCATCCAGCATATTCACCACACTTCTCAACAAACTATACTTTGTGATCACTTTGCGAAGCCAGTTGACAACTTTGTGCAATCGAAGCCTTCTTGTTGCAATAACAGTATAGATGTTGGTGGCTTTTATTCCAATTAATAATAATAAAGATGCGATCTCTATCCCTCTGATTAAGGGATTGTTTACCTACGGCGGGTATCGAGCGATGTCAATGCGGTGTACTTGTGAAACAAGAAAATTACACGGTAACTCTCCCTCACGGATCGCAAACAACATGCATCTTGTCGGATATACATCGAATGCTAGTCCGAGTTCGACGCGAACTGAAGACTTACGTTTCCAAACTCGATACCTGTTCAATTCGCATTTCAGTCTAGTTTTATGCTTATTAAAGTGAAGACTGATTTTAATACCAGTTTAACATTTATCTTGTGGAAAAACTTTGGATCGATGCAGTCAAGAGAAATTATGGAGACCCGTAGAAGAAAGCACTCAGTCATCCTTCGCCAGTAAATCAATGCAGAACAGAGCATGGGAACAGAGAGTGAAGTAGATGCATCGCAAGTCTTCTTTCACTATAATCCAGCGTAAGTCACCGTCCCTGCACCATCATGCTGTGGTGCACACAGTGGGCATAGTCGAACTCTCATTGAAAACTCCATTAGCTGATTTTTCCATGAAATATAATACTCAGGGATTTCCATCGAGGATTCAAAAAGGACAGTTTTGATGCTCATTTCTTGATTGTAACTGACACTCCAACCGCCAAAAACACCGTAGAAGCCGAACCCCGACAGGAATACCAAGGCTTCAGTGCAGGCAAACACTCAATTGACCCAGCTATAAAAATTCTATGGAAAGTCTTAAGTTTTAACGATGAGATTAAAACTGCCTTTCCAACGTAGTATGACGCAACAAACCCAGTAACCGATATCCCAAACAGGTTTCTTTGAGCAATCTAACTGAACTCCACCACTCGACTACCAGGCTGACATCTAATAGGCGTTTTCGAGAGAGTTGGATAACTTTAAATGACTGTGTATTTGGTGGAGGTATTGAATTATTGATTGCAAGTGCGGCTCACTTGATTGACAGCGGCCACCGGGTAAACGTTAACCAGTCATTCTAGGTCATCTATAAATTGCCGGCTGGACACCCCAATTTCCTGCTACAGCGGATACTTGCGACGGCAGTAGCCATACGGCTGACCAACCCAACCTTGTGCTCGCATTAAGCGTTTATACAGGACCTAAACCTCCCTTGGCCGAAGAGTAACCCTGCCTGTTTGTTCACACCGGCCACGTAGCTAACTGTCAGACGCCCCCTCTCTCCGAACCCCCTAACAGAACTAGACGTGTGAATGCCCTCAACCCTTTTTCCCCATACTAGGCGCAATCAAGTCGGATCAGATAGCGCGCGCGGTTCATCAGTAATGTTGGCGATCAGTAAGTTCACAGGAGACATGTCATCACATAACCTATACCGTCACCCCATCCTCCTGACAGCTCAGAAGGAGACATCTCGTCAGTCGCGCGATTTATTTGAAAAAAAGCTTGGAACGACTGGGCGCACCAGCGTTATATGGCACGGGGTAGTAACCACAGTGGGTCCGGCGCACCTGAAACGGTTTCGGCCCAGTCAAGGGGACATAGAATTCACCGAGAGTATAAATATCTATGCCTTAGATGTCCAATAAGACTTTCGTCATGAGGAAACGGAGGGGGGGACTGGGGGTGAGGATAGCCGCGCGTAGGACCGTTCAGTCTCGGCGCCATCCAGTTTTCAGGTTAATAGGTCAACAGGCGACGATAGCAAATACAGTGTTGTGCAAGATAGAAAATCATGATTCCTACACGCTTTCAGTCCACTTCTTGCCCAATATACGGCTTGAGATCAGAGAGACCAAGAAAAGACGCGCAGAGAATCCGACGTAAAAGCAAGAAATACTTATAAAAAGGGAAAAGACATGGGGGAGGAGGCGGAGGAGTAGCCTCAGAGGGTGGGGACGGGGTTGGTTTTGGCGGAAGGAAGGAGGGCATGGACAAAGGCGAGACAGCGTACTGTGCAATCCGAATAAAACAGCGCATGGGCGCGCGGGAGAGGCCGTGCAAAGGTTGATCAAAAGGAGGACAAAAGTAAGTGAACAGGGGGTGGGAAGAACAGCAGAAGCAGGAGACACAGGGCAACGAGAGGGATGGGAGAGGAGATGACTACGGTGATGAGGAGATTAGACGAGGTATACATCCCGAGACCGGTGTTGCAACTCCAAGGCCGTGGTACCGTCAGCCCCGACGGCGACACTGCCATCTGCAGTGGCGCCGGAGCCACCAAGCGGCACGCCATTGGTCGAGTAACCGAAACCGCTGCGACGCAAGTCTCCGTTGGCGGCAGCCCCCGAAATGAACGCCGCATCCGAGACGGGCGGAATGACCGGCACCAAGGGGGGGTGGCGGTGAGAAGGGATTGAGACAGCGCCAGGAGAGGGGACGTCCGAAAACGTTAGCCAGGGCTTCGCGTTTTGAGATACGAAGGCGCGCTGCCGTCTTGTCCCGTTTTAAACTCTCTACAGACTAAAAGGAAAGACAAGAATACCGCGATAGTAATTATGAGGACAAACCAGGGTGTTGGTGGTGGTGATGATGACGGTGATGGCGGCGGTGACTTTTACGATAATATTCGAACATAGCAGCATTAAAAAGTGAGGGTTAGGACTGTGGTAGGTAGGGAGGGGGGAGTATGCGATTAATGGCTGGGAGACGATGGCGATGGTGGTACTGGGAGTGTGAAAGTTGCAAAAACGATGTCACCGAACGTACAGTTTCGTCCTGAACGATGGAGCTCATTTGGCTGCACCCGATGGCCATGGTGAAGAGGCCAAAAAGGACGGACTCGAAGCCGAGAGAAATAGAAAGGATGGTGGAGGGCAGAGTGCCGTTGCCTCCATTGATTGTAGTGATCCACGTGCTGCTATTGTCGAGGCACCCTGAGCAGGGCAAAAATAGTCCGCATCAGTGGCAGTACAGTAATTGTTGCTGATGTGTGGGGTCAGCGTCAACCCTCGCGGGCCAGCAGAACTTAAGTTTATCCGAAAGTTCAACCATCGTATCCGGCAGGGTCTACCGTAGGCTTCACGGCATGGTGGCGGCGCAGGGGCGTTGACTTACACGTGAATTAATTTATATCCATAGTAGATGTACACTTCATCTATAGCACTCTCTCTCCTCCTCCTCCTCCTCCTCTCTCACCTGGACCTAGTGTCAAGAAAAAGTAACGAAAACCAGAGGCAGGATCGGGCGCAAGTGACTGGCGCGGCGTGAACTGCACCTACGCGTGCCACCACTCCTCCCCCCCCCCGCAGGTGCGGCATTTGTTATGGTAGCGCATTCCCTGATTTAGACCCTATGGTTGTCCAGTGCATCTAGATTGCAACTCGTTTATTCGATGGGTTATTCAACAACTATTACACCCTGGAGCGTAGTGGCGTTCTGCGTCTGAATCGGGGTATGGTTAGGAAAACTTGCGCATGAGGTTGTGGCGACAAAGACGATTTATTACGAATGCAGAAGATATTTGGCAGACCAAATCCCTCACACCTGTCTACGCGTGCTACACAAATACTGCTTTACCGGACCGATTCGACTAGAATCCCCAATCCGCCTGGTTATCACACGAGCCTATTAAGAGGGCACTATTACAGCCATTCAGGCCGCGACTTTTAAGGTGCCGTGGTGATTGAAAGACACGTCAGTCTAAATGCATGTAAGAAATGTTGCGCAGGATCAAACCTAGCCCCTCCCCACCTACTCAGATTAACCTTTAGCAGAAGTAAGCCAATGTCATAAAAAACGTAGACGACACTATGTCCAATGATGGGTCCAGCCACTTTGTCCCCAAACACGCACCTTCTGGCTCCACCTCAAGAATGTTTCAAACTTAAACCGAACAGCCCATCGAACGAAATGTAGACTCGAAGCCGAAGCGAGACACCAATCTGCAAACCCTAGGGTCGATGCCCATAGGAAAAGGTCTGTTCGTCATCTCAGTAGATCGGAAAGAGAAGAGAGACTCGATCAAGAAAAGTGGAGAACCCCGAGCCGCTCACCCACCATCCCCTTTCCGCTAGGATTCAAATGCCTACATTAGAGTGACGATTCGATCTAATCGCAGCACCATCGGACACGATGGAGGGGCATGCACCATAACGACGCTCGGCATACAGACGGTGTATGAAGGAGGATGAGGAGGTGCGGTGGGAGAGAGAAAGGGGTGCGGTAAAGCGTTAGGTGCAGATGCGAGGGAGGAGGAAAGCGGGACAGGAAGAAGTGAGGAGAGGACGACAAGGAAATAAATCCAACGCCCTTACTCACAGTCCGATCCGAGAGCGCAGAGTGAATCTGGCTGCAGGCCATGACTGAGGTGAACAAACCGAAGAAGATGGACTCAGCCGAGAGAAATATGGAGTTGAGGAGAGCTGCAGTTGCGCTGTAGCTCGTCTCTGTTTCGCACACTGCAGGTCGTGGCAGAAGGAAAACGAGAAAACCGAAAAAGTACAGATACATATAGGTAGAGAGAGAAAGATTTTGGAGTGTGGCAACAGGGGGAAACGATGATTGAGTAGGAGAAAGGTGAGAGATGATCAGGACATGCGCGGCGGCGACGGCGGCTACCCCTCGTCGTGTCACAGCCTTCAACAAACACTATCTGAGAAATAGGTAGACCCTGGTTTCTGATAAGCAGTTGTGAACCCACTTTCGAATCCAGGGACCATAGGAGACCACGACTTCACCAAGTGGCCCCGCACGACTGTTATTGAGTGAGCGATGGTCTATGCGAGTTTTTGGACTACGGTTCACGCGCTTTAATCCTTCATTTAAACCATCCTGCACAACGATTGACAAATGAGCCGAAACACGCTTTTGAATGACCGGATGAACAAAGTTCGTGCGCTCTGATGGGTGACTTACCGACGACCAATCGCGTTCCTGCCCCACCTTCCACGGCCTCAATCCACCAGCCTAGACGATCAATTCAGACTCTAGAGTGGATAAATTTTGAGCAGCTTTAAGCCTGCATGGGGACCAATATTCTACTACGAATTTTGACACACATGTGGGGCCCAGTTCGATCGAGCGAAGCAGGAAGAGGGAGAAGAATAAAAATGAAGAGGCGGAGGAGGAGGAGGAGGAGGAGGAGGAGGAGGAGGAGGAGGAGGGAGGAGGGAGGGAGGGAGGAGGGAGGAGGGAGGAGGGAGGAGGAGGAGGGAGGGAGGAGGGAGGGAGGAGGAGGAGGAGAGGACAGAAACAGGCGAAAGAAGAAATAGGGAGCGAGGTATTCCTTAGAAGTGAAAGCGGCGCAACCGATGCCATGATGTTGGAAGTCGTGAACGTGTCTTACAGTTGGGTTCTTCAGACTAAGAAGTTTAAAGGGTCTTTCCTTAGGGTGAGGCCTGAGTGAGTAAGGTTCCATCTTGACAGAACAAATTTGCGAAACGCAAAAACATGCGTAGGTCAATACATGACGGCTAGTATGGAATCTCTCCGCTACCGGATATTTCTCTTATTGTCCCTCAAATAGGATGGGAGTTGGGTTAGAGAGCTAACGAGGCTTATGCTGCGAGGGTTTTCATCACTAGTCCAAATTGGTCGCACTGGACACTGGACAGTGTTACCTCAAGTATATTAACTGTCGTATACGTATAGAATAGGTACATAAAACGTGGGGCATGCTGTTGTTAAATTCAACCTTACTGTGACCTAGGACATGTTTTGTGAACTAGGTCGTGTGTGTGGCACGCGTAGATGGACTGATTAGCCTTGTCAGTCACTGCGCTCATGCCTACCTCCGGTCGGTTTGGTATTGTCTTCGCATCTAAGGGATAGAAACTGCGGTAGCTGCTGAGAAATTCCTGCTCACTAAACAATAATTCACCACTTCGTAGGCGCTCAGTGGACGTCATCACCAGCGATAGTCGAACTGTCTTGTTATATTCTGGAAAAAATACTGCGATGGTGTGTCTGTAAATGCGATTCTCTTTCATCATCATATACTTTGTGGTTATCTATGACCTCTTGCCAAAGCTCTGGAGAAAAAAAGGATCCCGCGTCCGTAAAAGTCCCAGGAGTGCTGGTATAAGAAGCTAGTGAGGGCCCTTTAAAGGTAGTTCTTTACAGAATTTCTTAATCATGCGCTTAGAAAGGTTATAGAATAGGAATGAGTGTGCAGTTGCACAACATCATTTAAAGTGAAACTGGAGTGCGGTTTATTGAACTAGATCGCGGGTTGGCAGGGCTCCGTTTTAGCGCACACATCCTCCGCCCCTAGCTTAGGGTTTGAGGGCTGGAACCCCCTCCCCTAGAGTTTGGATGTTCCTAACGTTATTTGGAAGTTCTGTGATAAGCCTGCAATTTTGCCTTAATTACAAGAGCCTCTCAGAGATAAAAAGCCCGTAACATAATGCACGTACATAGACAAAGAGCCGCCTAAAGAGGTAGAGTAGTTTGGCAAGCGGTAGAATGAGGGAACTTACTGCCGAACTCCACGTAGCAGGACATGAAGAAGTAGATCACCATTATAAGCGCTGTCGATGACATCAGGAAGATGTAGAGCTGAAAGGGAACAGACGGGGGACGATGTGGGATGGGGACAACGGAAGGCACCGCATAAGGTTGGTTTTCCGTGTGGTTGCAATTTCTTACTTACGGTGCATGTGTTAACACGTAAAATGTTAACTGATTAACAAAGATGGCTTAAGTAGGGTTGTCATATGTTGATGAAAGCTCACCGATCGTAAACGGAACTCACCCGTCCCGTTCTACCTTGGGGCTTATTCTCGAGCCCCGACAGCAGCCGCACAGCGGCTAATAGTAGAAGAGGCAGATTAACAATTCTGATGAAAAACAAGGGAGACTGGAACTGTCGTTTCTGTCTCATTAGACAATCATACACACAACCCTAAGCGGTGCACCACCCGAGATACGAACCCACAACCTCGGGTGGTGCACCGCCTGCGATGGGGTATGACTGGCTTATGACAGCTAATGAGCCAGAAATGGTCATTCCAGTCTCTCTTACCTTTGTTCAAGAGTTGCCAGAGTAATAATTGTGCACATAATTCAAAAATACTTCAGTTATGCCAGCATGACCACTTTTGAACAAGCTTTTTTTCGACCGGCTGCAAAAACAATATCGTAAAAATGAACACTTAAATAGCATGGTTTTTCTTCAATTTCGATGTCCTTTTATATTTGCATATATTTTATAGCCAAAAATGCACAGCAATATTTCTTCTTCTACTTATTTGAGAGCAAAGTACGCTTTCTTCTAATTGCATCTTTCATTTAATAGTATTCGCGATGCGACTGTCTGCGGGGTTCTGAAATCGAGACCCAAAAGCACCATGGGAAGAGTGAGCCCCTTGACCGATCGGTGATCACCCATCTACGAGTTAGGGAAAAAAAACTTATACGTGCGATAAAATCTAAACGGATACAATATCCACTCGGCGTTGCAGTACCGATAAGCACGACAGACTTTCACACACTGGAGTGGTGGCTTTTGAGTCAATGTAGTCTCGGTAAAAAAGGCACCACGTTAGTTAGGTATTTCGTAATATTTCGATGTTTATAGCATTTACGTATGGTTCCCATTTCGTATACATTTCGACCGTCATATTCCGACGATGTCCACTGTATATAACACAGCAGGATGGTGCAGGGACGGTTACTGCCACTGGATTATAGTGAGAGCGGATCTGCGCTGAATCTACCTCACTTTCTGTTCTACTTTCCCACCGGGGTCCGGTGTCAAGATAGAGTCAAGAAGACCAGAGGTGGGAGAGGGCGCAGGTTCACGCACTGTGGTCGACCATAAACAAGAACACACCGACAAAAGGGAGAGGCGGCTCGGATCCCAGTTGAGTGGGAGTGCCATAAAAACCACATGAAAAAGGAGCCTTTGCAGTCCGACTCTCAGTCTGCCAGACACTCCGCACAAGCGTACACACTGGGCTGACCACGCGGTCCGAGTTATCCCGTCAGTTGGCAACCTTCCAAGCCACGGCTTTTAGCGCACCGTGAGAGCTTCAAACGTGTAAGATAGTTTATAGTGAGGAAAATGCGCGGAGACTTCGACCTCCCTCTTTTCCCATCACGAGAATCAGGTCACCGTCCGAGCCGGTCAGCTGTTTGATGAGGGAATGGGCGAAGTGACTGACAAGGCCGGCGAATTCATCTTTGTGCGCCATAGCACGATCGGAACGCGTTTGACACTTACACTAGGATTACCAAAACCAGAGCGGGTAAGAATAAGTCATCGCTCTTTCCTATATATTACAGCACTTAAAGTCATTGAAAAGATTCCAAATATATTCTCTACACTTTTATTTAGGCTCGGTTTCGGTGATGTCACCGGTTGTACCTCTGGATGCGGTGGCGTAATTGGAAGGCTTGACCAATTTTTCCACTAGCGACGGAGACTAAAGCCTTCCCCTTGCTGATGTGGGTTCGAATCCCACGGAGGTCACAGGTGGATCAAACGAACAAATACAGAGGGTCCAAGAACAACTTCCGCGTTTTGGATAACTGTGTCGAGCCAGACTTTGAACTGGCCCCTCTCTTCGATGCCTCCTGGTGGGCAACGGCGCTGATCAAGCGCATCATACTGATTTACTGACGCACAGACGACGACGAATGCCCCGCTAACTGAGCTAGTGGCGATGCGTGGAGGTCCACAGGATGGTGCAGCGGTCTTGAGCGAAATGAGCAGGCTCTCGGATCTAACCAATAAGCGAGTTTGGAGCAGTAGCGACAGTGCCTCCAGGGCGCAGAGGAGTGGCGACAGACAAGTCGGTAGCAAAGCCTGGTGACTGTACTATAACAAGGCAACCGTGAACCGTCATTAAATTATTTTGCTTGCCACAGGTGCCTTGTGGCTAGGCTCTAAAACCAAATCGCTAAAGAAGACAACTTTGAGTAAGCAATCCAAGCGACTGTTGAGGACCCACCCGTATGCAAATAGTCACTACGCCTAGACTTCCGTGGCGAAGCAAATAACGCAAGCAGCACACGGACATTTTCAAAAGTTGTAAAACTCCTGGGAGAACCATACAGTCGGTCGACGAGGCAACTCGGCCTCCTACATTGCTACATGGCAAGAACCCGGGTCCGATATATGTAGAAGTTGCATTCGTTCATAACCGTTCACCGATCGCTAACGGAACTCACTCGTTCTGCACTGCCTTGAGGCTCACTCTCAAGCCTCGCCAGCAGCCGTACAGCGGCTAGTAGTAGAATAGGCAGATAAAAACGACTTCCTTTCAGTTTGCAATCAGAAATATCCCTCTCATGTGCTCTTAATAAGCCTGTTAGACGGACTAGAATATGATAAAATCTCAGGTATCAGTTGCCCTAAACCCCGGTTGGCTGATGACGGCTAATAAGTCTGAAATGGCCATTTCATTATCTTTCTGCGTATATTCCCAGTCGTTATGCGACGGTTGGTGAGGTCTCTGTATTGAGCCACAAGGCACAACGGGACTAGCAGGTGCTGTATCCCGATACTTAATGCCGTTCCTGTGCTAGCTAATATACTCGATCGCAACCCGCAGTACAACCGACCCGTGCCTTAATATTAAAGCCTAAGGCTGAATGACCCAAAATCGAAAGTATCACAGAACCTGGGATTCGGTATGGCTACCGGGTGATGGTTAAGAAGTCATAAATATCCCTCTCGGTCTCCCATGTCTTTGTCGATACTCCTTCCTGCGTATACTACCGGTCGCTATGCTACTGCCAGCGAGGGCTCCAGATTGAACTCCGAGACACAAAGAGAGATCACTCGCCGCACTCAGATCCACTTGTTTTTTTTTCATTTGTTTTCTTTTTTTCTCATTTAATTCAAGTTCGAATATACACCACCCCCCTCTCAGTTAAGTAACAGCGGTTGTTCTCTTTAGCGGCGTTTGTTTTAGGGTACCCTGGCGACTGATTAAATTTTTTTGACTTGAAAATAGTAGCTACCGTCAGACCAATTGTTCTTCATTGCACTTTTAAAACCACCAATTTCAAGGCAGTCTTAAAACGCTCTATTTATTTATTTTTCTAGTCGCACTTTCAAATTGTCTGCGCCCATTTTCCGCCCTTCTCGCCACTTGAAGATCCGTGCGCCTTGCATCTGCCTTCTTAGGTAATGATAGGCGAAAATGTACTTTGCTTGCCGTTACCTAGGCCAAGTTTCCTAAATCCACCGAATTTATTTTCGCTCAGCGTGACACGGGGCTAATGCAAGGCCTAGAAGCGAATGGAGCTTGGCACTTTGCATGGCGTCACGGAGTATCTCTCCTCTTGACCGAGAAATGCGCTTGTACTTTTCATAAACACGTCTACCCTACACACCCAGCATCAAAGAATGCCATCGTTTCTTTTTTGCTGTTGCCGGGGCTGGAGGTTGCTTGAGACTAATGGCTTCTGCTCGGCTTCGAGAATATAAAAACAACAGACCGGAAGCAAGGATGACTTTTTAGTGCAGCTGGGGTGTTTGCAAACGGCAGGGAAAGTTAGAGAGGCAAGCTTCACGTGTTACTTCTCAGATGGTTCCCTTACAGGTCTCCAGCATTTACCTCCAATTTTAATATTTTTTACAATCGGAACTTCCAGTTCCTAATACGGCCGTAAATGCACCAGCTAGCTGCGCCGCCTACCGCTCACCTCGTGTGAATGAGCCAGGAGGTGAAATGGTTGTCAAAATACGCGGGTGCCATTTGTGACTGGGCGTGGTGCGAGATAGTTGTCAATGGGTGGTTTCGCCCATGCCCACGTGAGTTTTGGTATGATTAATAAACCGGTCGGGGGTGAGTTGATAACTGCGTCGACACTTTCATTATCTGTGGGTGGTGGACTCCCCCGTCATTCTCGACGGAAACTAGTGAAATTGCACCTTGTAATCGAGGATGGAACCCGCGAAAAGTTGATCAGAAGTCCAACGCTCTAAGCATTCAGCCACGGACTCACTCTCTTGCCGGTTTAGATCATGCATATTGAGTTGCATTCGTTGATGGTCTCACTCGTTGCGCTCTGCTTTGAGGCTTAATCTCAAGCCCCGCCACCAGCCGCACAGCGGCTACTAGTAGAATAGGCAGATGAATATTGCCGGCAAAGACAAGGGAGACTGGAATAGCCATTGCAGGCTTATTAGCCGTCGTCAGCCATTCATGCCCAACTTCAGGTGGTGCGCCACCCAAGGATCGAACCCGCGACCTGTTCAAAGCTCTACCTACTGCGCCACAAGCTCGTTGTCTTGCCGTAATCCCAAAAGGAAAGTAAAGGTTCGCAACACGTCCCCAGAAAACATTTTCCTTCTCCAGACTTGTATATCGTACACTATCCCCGTCTTCCTCAGTCAATCCAATGTTGAGTCGTGCTCCAGCTTCCCTCAACATTTTTAAAGAAATTTTTAATCATTTTTGTCTTCTTGATACTGTTTTGGTTCGACCTGACAAATTTCTTCCCCTTATCTAAAATCTTTGTGCTTAAAACAGAACTTCTCTACAAGCTAGGCCTCCGTGGATGTCTAAAGGAGGTTAACGTCTTAATAAAAAGTGAGATTTGCAGACTAAATGATTTGTTTGTTAGTCAGCTTTTTGCCTCTCTGTCCAAACCTTCTATTCGGCTTTCCTCTGCTGAACTCTGGAGGAATCTTAAGCGTCTCACTGGCCAATGTGGTAAACTGGCACATGTTGATGCTGATTTAGACGATCTAACTGAACATGTTATCCATACTTCTACTGACTCCAATTCCCCCACAAACAACCTTTCGTTACTACCAATCGTTTTTCTCCAGTGTCAGTGGCAACAGTGGAGAAACAACTGAAAAAGGTTCGTGGTTCAACTGCTGCTGGGCCGGATGAAGTATCACCATTGATTCTAAAATACTGCTGCTCTCAGATTGCCCCTATTTTGACACACCTAATAAACAGGTCCTTCATCAAGTCAAAGATTCCTGACATTTGGCGTTCAGTAAGAATCACTCCTATCCCTAAAAAGTCTGCTAATTTTGGTCCTAAGTCTTTCCGTTCAATCATCTGCTCTTCCGCTTTACTGAAGATTGCTGAACCATTCGCTCCCGATACAATTAAGCCATTTTCCTCCAATTTCTCCGACCCATTACAATTTGCCTAAAAGGCCCGGCGTAGTACACTAGATGCCGTTGCCCTTGTAGTACATTCGGCTCTACGAGATTTCGATAAGGGCTGCCGTGCGTACGCATGCGCATTTCTTGACTACTCCTCTGCCTTCAACACCATCCCACGTCATCTCCTCCTTAATAAAACATCCGCGTCTGGCTCTCCCGGCTGGGTTGTCTCTTGGCGCGAAGATTATTTTACTTCCCACACTCAATTCGTACAATCCTGCAAGCGGAAATCTATTGTCCTTCCAAACAACTGCGGTGTTCTTCAAGGTGCCATCTTATCCCCTTACCTCTTCTTCCTTCATAATCATGATTTGAGATCACCAAAAGACTGTCTGTACATCAAATATGCCAACGACATGGTTGTTAGTCATCCTCTTAAAAATCAGACACATCTCCAGTGTCTGAAGGATGGCCTCGACCATGTTTCAGCCTGGTCGTCAGATAATGGTCTTCAATTCAACCATGAGAAGTCAGCCCAATGTGTTTTTTACCTGCGACCATCTCCTAGTTCTCAATACTCAGCCGTCCTTCCCAACGAGGTATCCTCTTTTCGGTACCTTGGCGTTACTCTGACATCCCATCTTTCATTCTCCAAACATATCGATACTCTTTTTACAAAAATTCGTAAACTTCTATATTATCTTCGCCGTTTACGTTCCTATCACGCACCTCAGGCCCTTATCTGGCTATTTACAGAGGCATGTGTTCTTCCCCTCATCCTTTATTGCTCTTCCGTGATTTTTCCAGCTTTGCTTAAAAAGGATTTTTTGATTTTAAAACGTATTCTATGAATGCTCTCTCTGCCGAATAAAATTGGCGGTAGACAACACAAAATAGCATGAAACGGTAGCGTTAGTTTTGATTTCCATAATTTATACCGCAGCACATGCTTGGTAATCCTAATCCAATAAAATTTTTCACTCTGATAGTAATGGGGAATTCACTGAAACTCTGCCTGGATTACAAAATCAATGCGCATTGGGCTTGACCGTGGGTGAAAAATGATTTAACTTGACATTTTAGGAGTTACCAAGTTGGCAGAGAACCTTGACGCTACCTGCCATAACTCCCCGTTAAAGTGTGTCCTGAGTGTCGATGTCACAGTGGTGGTATTCATGAAGCATGGAGCGCGCATGACGAAGATTTTTTCTGTGAAACACCTAGCACACGAATTTTTTAAGGCGGGGCTTGAATGTGACGCGGCTTCTCAAGAAAACATTTCATTTTTATTGCCAAGCGTGATGCCGTAATCAGGTCTAAAAATGACGGACGCCGACAGTTGTAATTGTGTAACGTTTGCACGCATGTTTTTGTTAGGTACATACACTAGGCTGTGGTAGGGTAAGAGGAGGAGGAGGAGGAGGAGGAGGAGGAGATGAACGCGTTCATGTACTTCGAGGAGTGGGCAGCGTTGAGTGAGCGCCATAACGGGCTACGCTGCAGATCCGCAGAACCAAAAGGGTCAAACTGGCTCACGGCGCGCGTTTATCTTAAAGTGCAGACTCCGATCATCAGTCATCACTAGTACATATGACACACCTGACGACCAAACCGACGTCCCCGGCATGCTTTCCTTCCTGTTAACAGAGTTCACATATCTAATGAGTAGAATGTGTCACGTGAAACGGTTTTGGCATCGACTCAACGCTGCATAATAGAATATTCGAGGTTTATTCGTCTTTAAGCGGACCATGGTAATATCTGTAGTACCGGATGGTTGGGGAGGTTAGATTGTGGTGGCAAGGAGAACGTTACAGACATTCGGAGCTACCCTTCGTAACTAGCAAAGTACCGTTCCGGTTTGCGAAGCTCCAATGATATAATAAACGGTAGCAGTGACGTATTTGAGACCTAATTTAATTATATTCACGTCGGGCCTGTGTACATCTGATGGGAAGCTTATCGATGTTCGAACTAAGGATATTGAATCATCCTCAAGCAATCGGAAAAGTCTGGAAAGTCAGCAGCGGGGTGCAGGAAGCTTTATACGGAGGACTTGCGGCACCCCTCTACACTGATTCGCTGACCAAGGTTGCGATCGCATCTTGTGCCAAGCAAGCCGCTGAATGGAGTCTGGTTCATGTCGACTGGACGAAAAGGTGTAGGGCACACATACGACGGGCAGACTGCCTGGCCATATTCCGTACCCACGAGCGAGTGAGCAGGCCGTCCTCACTGCAATCTAACCGTCTTGCAAGCAACCTGTTTTGACACCCTAATAATCCCAGCTTGCAAGGCTACAAAGTAATGAGACAACTTGATATCTGCGCACTCTAAATATGGCCTTGTTGCGTACCGGTTAAAAGACTAGCACACATGTGACACGCGTGGACGATGGCTTTCCGTTAAGTCAGACAATGCACCCACGCGCAGCCCCAGTCGCATTGACTGCGCTTTTCGCGATTTAGGAGCAGCTGGTATGGGGAGAGAGTGAGGTAGACACTACGCCAGGTTCCCGCAATACGACTCAAACCACGATCGTCACTACCGCCCCCGAGTAGTGGTGCTTCTCATCGAATCCGGCGAGCGAACCACCAATCAAAACCGAGGTGTCGATGAAGCCAAATTAGTGCACAAGATTAACGTACTAAGTTGTGTTTGGTGATTAAGCCTGTGGGCGTCTTCTTAGTATACACCTCAGTTGGTTCGCTGAGGACAGGGAAACGACAATAGCGTCAGCGAACTAGTACAATCCCCGCACGGAGCAAACGCATCGGCGCGCGGAGATGAGAGTAGACCGTAAAGTTGGAGTCAATGGCTTCACAGGTGTCCTCAAGTACGGTCAACGGGTTAGGACTGCATGCAAGGGGAGGAGAAGAGGGGACGCCAGCATGTACCGTTTACGAGCAATACGATGGGTGTCGCCGGTGACTGCCCCAAATCCCCATCCAAGACTTGCAACAAGGTAATGGTGTGGGAGAAAACACACGAAACGGGTCTATCTCTGATACTGGTTGCTAGGTGTCTTTGCACGCAGGTCACGGTCGCCCGTGCCTACTACGAGATGTCAGCGTTGGATGATGCGAGAACATTTTGCGCCTACTTGTTTTTCGACCTTGTAGGTAAACGCCCAATGGTGATCCTGAGGAGAGTCAAGCAGACGGGTGTATGCCCACGTGCCACTGCCAGTTACATCGTCCAAAATAGCGAAATCCACCGGGACGACATGGAGCGTCCTTAGTCAGATAGTTTTGGGGTCAATCTCCACCGGTTATGACGTCAATGCATGCTAATTGCAAATGAAGAAGACAAAATGGCGAGGAGAAGACGCGTTTCGCATGTGGGTGGACAGACGTGTGCTCTTGTGTGAGATAGCAGAGTGTAAAAAAGGTGCACGTCCCGATGTCAAACCCTAAATGCACGCGTGCGTTAAACACACCGCCCATTACGCTGGTCTCTTTTTGGTGGCCTGAAATGCGGGGTCGGACGGATGCTGCTGGCCTCTAAAACAATGACGATACCAGTAATAAGTGCCGACTTCTGTTGAATACAGCTTCCTTTCAGCGAAAAGGTGGTTTGGTTATGCAGGAGGGCGTAAAAAGTGGTCTGGCGGTAAACATATAAGGCATCATTTCTGCTCATTTAGCAACGCAAAGTATGCAACCGGTACGAGTTTATCGTTTTCAAAGGACGTTTGAGGGGTTCGAAATTCACGCAAATGGCGAGTATTTAAATTAGGACATTCCGGTGAAGAGGAATGGGTGCTTCGAGCAGCCTCGTCAGCCGGTGCATGAGTAAATGCGAGGAGAAAACTTCGACCGACCCCAAACTTTGACGAGCACTCCCGTGCGTGAAGAACGTGAAGCCGTCAGCCACCTACTCACACCACTCGGATTTGGAGTTGCATGCAGACCGGAGTTAACCATCAGGCCGTAAGACATGCGGCCGAAAGACCCACTGCCACAGTCGTAAATGTCTGAAGTCGATTACCGGATCTGGTGCAGTTGCTGAAACAGCAAGTACGCCGGGGAAACTAGGAGACCACTCCGAACACAAATAGCCGAGCATGCAGCAGCAGTGAAGACGAATTATGCTAGCTCCCGGTTCGCGGCTCATTTGAAGGAATGTGTCCGGAATTCCCGCAGGTGACAAGCCACGAACTGATTCAGTCATGATTTTCCGGCCCAAATTCACTTAACAAGCGAATTACCTCCCGCCTCTATATTATATGCTGCGATGGTGCCTGGGAAAAATTACTGGCCACGTAGGGACAGTGCGGGTGACCAGCAGTTATGATAACAACGAGCCAAATGCCGAGTGATCCTCATACCTAGAAGTAAAAACGGTGATGAAATCAAGGCGATGAATGTCTGAGGCACAGACCTACCGACCCCCGGCGATGGAAAATAGTGCCACGAATTATTTTAGGTATGGGAAAACGCAGTCTATATGCCATCCTTGCTAGGCGCTAAAAGGTTCGCTGCGAAATAAGTAGATTCGCGGGTTTTGTGAACAAGTAGTCTGTTGCCTGGCATTCAATGAGGCCTTATCTCCGCCGTCCGATATAAACCTAAGGATTCATTCTGATGTACCTGACGGATGGACGAGAATGTGAACATTCGAACCCCGGAACTAGAAGAGACCACGTCTTCGACAAGCTGTCCCATGCAAACAGTCAGATGGGTCATGGCTTAAGTACGCAGTTGGACGATCGGGTGGAAATTGTTCATCAACTCTGATTGGTTAGTTGTTGAGAGAAACCCGCACCGACCCGAAAACAGCAGCAGCCAAAACATTACTATGCGTTGAAGTTTTCGAAAACGGATAAAATTTACAGGTCCCGAGTGTGGAGACGTGGGAAGAAACTGTTCAAACCTCAGGTATGACGGCCGGAAGTTGAGCGTCGAACGGACGATGGAATAACCAGTACCGGCTTATTTGCGGCAGGAGTCAGCCACATCCCTAGAACAGAGTGGAATGACCAGCGATTTTAAGGTGTTCAGTCGAAGCGCCGCCGGAACGCTTGTTTACCATGCCAAACCGGGACCCCGAAATTGCTCAAGTGTCTCCCCGCTTACCCGGTGGTCGAAAAAGCTAGAATACCTTTAGAAATTTGGCATGGCCAGGCGGTGCCACAATCGGAACTGGTGACCGTCGGTTGCAGTTCATGTACACGACAAACTAAAGATCAGCTCCGCAATAAAGCTAAATGCTTACCCGAGCCCCTGGGACATAAAAGAGACGCATACGCACCTCTACCGCGAGGTCCCCGGTTTTCGAGGCCGGACTTGAAGCCCATTTTCCATCAAGTTAATCCTAATGACGATCACTATAATCGCATGCCAGGGTCTATATCGAGATAAGAGGCTGTAATTTGGAGTTCATTTTACGCTCCATATAATTCATTGCATAATCAAAAACTCGGCTAGAGCTATAACCTAGAATTGCACAGTGATAGATGGTTGGGCACGAACTAGAACCTGTGAGGAGGCACTTCCTAGCATCCCACGTCCTACTGGTTTGGATGCCCGCAAACCTCTACACGTTACTGACGGTGTACTTGAGGACCACGCGCATGCTTGAGCACACACATACATTCCCGAGTCCCAGAACAGCGAAGCTCTTAAAATCCCAAATATGGTGTGGTTTCTAACAGAGGGCGATTTTTTAAGTGTATGCGCTCTTTTATTCTTATCGACATCGGCGCAGACGGCCATTAAAGGTGTATACGGGAATATTAAAGAGTTAGATTAATTAACGTTCAATGATCAAAGAACGCGTATTTAACTCCCAAACCAACCATACACTACGACGATTCGTGAGCCATAAATGATCATACAAGAGTCCCTTGTCTTTTTCGGTATCCCCTTCTCTGCATGTCATTAGTTGCTATGTGACTGTCTGTTAAGGTAAAATCTAGAGTCCCACACGCAGTCGCACAGCGAATAGTAGTACATGCAGGAATAGATTGCGGACATATACAAGGGAGACTGGGATGGCCATTTCTGACTTATAAGCCGTCGTCAAGCAAGCCCTACCCAACCCGCATGTGTGGGGGCACCTAAGGTTTGAACCGGGGTTCTTTTGGTTGGTAGGTAGAACACTACTGAGCCAGAGGCGTGTTGCCCCGTCAGATTTCCGTGCCCTCGTCGCGACTGAGGCAAAGACGGCAACGGCTCCTACTTACTGTGGACCCTTCTTCCGTAAAGTTTGGTTCATGTGGAGCTAGGACCAGCAAGAGTGAACGTGGAGTCGGGCACTGCGTCCATTCCAGTCTTTAAGTGCCCTAGCTTGGTATCACCATTGGAACATGACTGGTGTGAAAAGAGTGAGGCATATCCGGCGCATTACTTACCCCATTACATAAGTAGTCATTTTTTATCGAGTGAGGGTTTCAAGAGGTTTAACAGGTGTTCATTCAAAAACCGGTATCCTGTTGTGTCTTAAGTATCCTGCGATTGTGCTCCAAGATAATAAATAATGCAAGTCCACTTTAGCAGTCATTCCTAATCAAAAGTGTATTTTAAAATGTTGGTTAACATTGCACGATATCGGTCTCAGACGTAAGCATAATTCACATGTAACATGTAGCTGCTAATTTTGAGAAAAGGAAGTGCAAGATGATTTGCCTTAAACCCGAGGTACGGGATCTGAGGTGATGTTTCACGGTTGTAAGCCTAGATGCAAGATTGTCTGGGGCAGGTGAAAACAACATGTATTCGATGAGTGTGATATGCATTCGTGTCCCCTAAATGGGTCACGTAGTTGATGCGCTAGAACAACAGGGGGGCCAAATCAGGGCGCGGCAGACGTTATTTGAGATGCGGCCCTAGGACAAATACCGAACATGGCAGGTGGCCTGACCAACATGGGCACGCGTAGGTGCCGGCTCCGGCCGCGCCAGCCACCTGCGTCCTCTCCCGCGTCCGGTCTTCTGAACTCTGACAGGAAACCGGGGCCAGGTGGAGGAGGAGGAGAGAGTGCGGTTGCTGCAGCGCAAGGCTAGTATCACTTAAAACTAATTTGCGCACAAGTCACCGCTCCTGCACCACCCTTCTGTGGAGCATACGGTGGACATCGTTGAACTACGACGGTCGAAATGAAGATATGCCTTCGAAAAACATGGAGCCGTGCGAAGAATGACTGACAAAGGAACGAACGAAATGCTGGCAAGAACCCCCTAAATATGCCTCATTTTAATCCAGTGGATGACAGCTTTCGACGGCAACGTTTGTTTTTCAAACAGTTTACTGCTTTTATTCCACTCTATTGTAATGCAGGAAAAAATTTGGCGTCTGGTAATACCATGCAACTATTCCTTGCCTCTTTTCTAACTAATGAAAAACGGGGTGGATTCCTATCCGTCTAAAACTGATTTATATAATTATAGATGTGCAAAAGATAGTGAAACTGGCTAAATATTCTGACGTAAGTTACTACGTGCCACCACACCCCCTATGTTCAACATTGTTATGGGAGCGTAACCGGAATAACGCCTACGGTGCCCTGATGTGGTCTCAATGGTGGTCCAAAGCATCCAACAAGTGGCCAGCTTAGGTGACACAACACACGACAGTTCGACCGTCGTATTCCGACGATGTCCACCGTATGCTCCAAATTATTGTGGTGTAGGGACGATGACTTGCGCATGGATAAGTTTTAAGTGATCAGCGAAAGTAGCTTTATGCTGCAGCTACCACGCTATCACCTCCTCCCCACCTAGGCCGACGCTCTCACAGATTCGAGAAAACCGGAGGCGGGAGAGAGCGCAGGTGGCTGACGCGAACGGAGCCGCCCCTGGGTGAAGCAGCACACCTGGCTCGGATATCACGGAGTGGGAGTGCCATAAAGGCCACATTAAGGAGACATCGCAGTCTGACTCCCAGTCCACTGGTCAGCCACTCGACACACACAGAGCACATACACTGGGCTGACGGCGTGAATTGGTGCAAGCGTCAGATTGGCAGCCTTCTAAGCCGCGATTTCTAGATAACCATGATATTCGCAGGTACATGATGATGTCTATGTATTGGTGTAAGTAGTGTGCGCTGATGTGGCCTAGCTCCCCGGTAGTTTTCCGCAGGTTGTCGTGGAGGCGCATGTGCCCTAATAGGCCCATCCGGTGTGTAAAGGTGCGGGAGCATTGAGGGTAGTGGAGGCGGTAAGGAGAGGAAATCATACCCTCTCGAATGTGTTTGCATATTAGTTTGGTTCACTTTTTTGAATGGACATGCGAACTGTGCATTTCCGCGCGTTAATTTTACTCCTTAAACGCGAATGTTTGTGGTTTCATCATTTCTGCTTATACCAAAAAACGGTTCCTAGGGTTCCTCACACCACATTCAAGAAATTTCATCCACTTCGATACCAACTGCAGAAAGGCTAGAGACGTTAGAACGATCATTTCTAGCTTATCAATCATAGTCCACCAGTGGTATCCCAGGCTCAGTTGCTAGCGAACCGGTAGACGGCGAGCATGTACTCATAAGCCAACAAGGCAGACTTACGTTGAAGAGTACGAAGAATTTTTGGTTGCCTTCTCCTACGCAGTTGTTTACCCATGGGCAGTGGTGATCCATTTTCCTGACACATCTCTTACAACAGCTAAAGAGTTGAAAAGAATGATACTTAGAACAATGAACAGTAAACTCTACAACAGAAATGGGGCGGCGTTGGTAGTGATAGTAGTATTATTAGTGGTACTGGTGGTATTAGTAGTAGTAGTAGTAGTAGTAGTAGTAGTAGTAGTAGTAGTAGTAGTAGTAGTAGTAGTAGTAGTAGTAGTAGTAGTAGTAGTAGTAGTAGTAGTGGTAGTAGTAGTAGTAGTAGTAGTAGTAGTAGTAGTAGTAGTAGTAGTAGTAGTAGTAGTAGTAGTAGTAGTAGTAGTAGTAGTAGTAGTAGTAGTAGTAGTAGTAGTAGTAGTAGTAGTAGTAGTAGTAGTAGTTGTTGTGGTATTACTAGGAATAGTGGCAAGAAGCGGTGATGGGTGGCGGTGATGGTAATCTTATAACGAGTTACGACGTAGATGCGTGGACCAATACAGAGGCTATATCAGGGCATGGCAGGAGTTATTGAGGATGAACACCCGTAGCAAATGTCGCGTATGAGAGTGTAGTGGCACGTCTAGGCGCAGGCTTAGGCTGCGCCAGCCAGCTGAGTTCGACTCCATTTCGGGTCTTTTTGACTCTGTCATGAAACGGGGCTCATGTGAGTGAGGAAGGAATGAGTGCAGTAGATGCCGTGCAAGTCTACTATCATTATAAACAAATTAATTCGCAAGTCACTGTTGGGGGCACAAGGTGGACATCGTGGAAATCGGCGGTCGAACTGTCAGGTGGTAAAAGTGGTATTGAAATGGAGTTCCACACGAGCCTGATGTAGTTATTGTGTATCCAGGATCTGTAAAGCTAAAGAAGGACGACGAGGAAGAAATGCTGCATAAAAAATTACGCCAGAGTTCACCCCGAGCCTACATGAAGCAGTCTTGCGGCTGGATCAAAATAACGCCGAAAAAATCTTAAGAATTACAAGCGAATCGCTGGTTTTCTTCCCTTTTTCCTCCCGACCTGTGGTTGGGTTTTCCTCGTGGGCATTTACCAGCTACCAGAGGTTAGGCGTCCTGATGGAGCTGGTCTTTTGCGAAACTAAGCGCACTCTAACAGCGAATTCTTCAGACACATTATTTATTTGAACGGCAGTAACCAGAGCTGCGCACATGAACTTTTCACCGACACACTCAAGTCCAAACACAGGTGCACAAAACCCCAGTCACACCTGTCATCAGCAGAAGAACTGAGGCCAAGATGTTGTAAGGCATTGCGGTTGCGTGGACTATTTGTCACCACAGGTAGAGGTCGGCCACTTGCGTACACATCAAACGACCGACCGAGTCATGCTGGTCATGCGCACACAGCCAACCCCCAAAAATGGTTTCTTCGGCTCCGTCTGGGCAGGGCATGTAAATCGCCGGTGTCAGCAGGACCAAACACGGCACTGTACGTGGACCTGTTTATTGAAAAGCAGCCTGTATCTTTATTGGCTCCTCCAATTGTGCCGTTTCAGCTGAGGATCAGTGGCGGGACACTGACGCTGCAGGATGAAAAAACGTGCGCCCGGGGGGAGGGAGGGGGGGACTGGTGTATGCACAAAATGACCAGAGAGCACTCAGACGGATCCGACTATAGAGATGGCGAGGAATCTAGTCAAACGAATTGGCAATTGTGCACGGCGGCTCAAAAGTGCATAAAACTTCCCTGTAGTGAAATGAGCCGTCGTCTTCGCCTAGCTGTCATGGACCGCTGGACTTTGCTCAAAAATCCTCGCGGATTACTGAAGGAGAGCAGATGGCAAGGAAAGTGTCTAGGCTTCGGTAACTCGCCAAGGTCAAGACCGGCGCAAAAAGAAAACAATTTTATTGGTCAAAGAGCGATGCAGTGAAAGTACTGAGGACCCAGACTTCCAAACAGCACTGCGCTGTCAGACAACGCAAGTCAAGAGGGTGTATCGAAACCCTTATTGAAAGGTGCCTTTGCTATTGGTGTTAAAATTTCTGGTTCTGGATAGGGATGCGGGAGAATAATAAAAAGAAGAATCAGGTGCAGAAGGTTTACTTCAGATGAGACGACCAAACTTCAAGTGACGCACCTGCAGTGATGAGTTCGAGGGGGTTTGATGCAGTAACATTTCGGACACCGGACGATGGGCTGGTTGGAACCTGTGGCAAGGTAAATCCGCATGACGGCGTCCTTAGTGGCATTTCCCAACCGAATAGTGCCCTAGTGATAAGGGAAAACGAAGAAAAAAAATGTGAATACGGGGAGAGAGGTGGAGTGCATAAAGCAACGAACTGCGCATCAAACAGGTGAGTGACTGCTTAAACCGTCCACGATGAGTATCGAGGAGGGCTCAGAGTAGGACCCACCCGAGAGTTTTGCAAGCGTCATCGCAGCATGAAAACAGAAGATTTTAGGCATTAACAATAACTGTAATGCCAAACAACTTGTTATGTGGCCCGCTAGAGTGGACGAGTTGAACGCCCAGTTGCGTAAAATTGAGGCCTTATAACTAGAGCATCACTCAGGCTAACTGATCACAGTCGGTGCAAGCGAGGAAAGTACAAGTGACACCGGCGAAGCAGGTGGATTCCACGGCTCGTGGACAAACCTATGAAACAAAGGGAGCGATATATCAACGCTTTCTAACCTCTGCCATTTTAAAGGTCATCTCCTGACCCACTCATTCAGATTGTGGATGAAAGACAACTTTCTCATGATTTTGATTGTCACTGAGTAGTACATGGAGGCAGTGAAAAGGTTTTAGGAAAATAATAACATAGAAGGTCAACAGCAAAACCCTACAACGATGTGAAAGAGGCAGTTTGCGCGCAAACTTGGAGACTCAAGTACACAAATCCGAAACATCGCGGGCGCGAGCAGACATAGTGCGCAAACAATCGCGTACGTAGTCGACCGATCAGCCAATGAGATTTCAGAGCCTTTGATGATTAGGCGCCGTCTTATGAAGGACGCCTACCAAGCACACAAACAAATTGTGAGGCCAGAGCAGGCATGACAGACACTGCATCATGTTCCAGTTAGTAGCTGTCGATTTGATTTACAGAAAATAGGAGGTTCGGAATCGCCACTGCGAACTCCATTGAAGCCATAGCGCAATCTCAGATCGGATAGACCCGAGGTCTGAGCCTGCGCGTAGCTTTCAGTCGCGTTTAAGTATCTCCACTAGCCCATCCAGGGGTTCAGATACAGATCTCAGGTTCTCTGAAAAAGGAGTTGGAGCATGACTTGATGATGGTAAAAAATGAGTTACAATGGTCACTATGGTTTGGATAACATTCGTCAGCATTACTTTGGAGATCGCTTGAGTAGACGGGAGGGGAGGGACTTAGGTAGCTTTTTATATCTTCTACCGCAGCCAACAAAGTGTGAGTCGGTGATTCAACTGTTAGAACGTTGGCAGATGGACGCTTCTACCGATGTAAATATTCTCGATCCAAACCGGCCAGAAAACGAGCATAAGGTGCAGTGGGTTAGAGCGTTCGACTTTTAATCAACAGGTTACGAGTTCAAGCCTCGGTTGGCGCACCAGCTGAGGTTGGATATGGCTGCTTGATGACGGTTAATAAGTAAGAAGTGGTTATTCCAGCCTCCTTTGTCTTTATTGGCAATGTTCATCTGTTAGAGCGTTGGTGCGATGATTAGCAGAATCCAGTGGAACCGACAAAGACAAGGGAGACCGGAATGGCGATTTCTGGCTTATTAGCCGTCATCAGCCAGTCATACCCAATCCCAAGTGTGGAACACCTGGGATTCCACTTCACCATATGCTACACGTCGCTATGCGACCGCCTGCGAGGGCTCTAAAGTGAGCTCCAGGGCACAACGGAACATACATGTTCCTTGAGCAGATCGGTGAACCGCAGCCTCCTCCACCCCTTGCGCCGATCACGGCGACGACGAACACTTGCCCCACTTCCGCCACCTCCAAATAAATTCCACCTGCTATCTCCACCAACACCACCACCGCCCCCAGTACCAGCGATGGATACTTGATACTAACCTGTTCTTATTGCGATCGCACACTCACCTCACACATCGGCCTGGTCGGTCCCTTGCGAATCCATCGCATACAGATTGGCGAGCTATTGTCTGGAGCGCCAACACACAGCAGAGACCGCCGCCTCTAACGCCTCACTGCCCCGCGCATTCACTTACCGCATGGGCCTGCTCTATCACATACGCATCCACGAAAGCGGATCGACCGCGATATCAACGCAGCTAACACATCTTACGCACCCAGAAAAACTTCCTAGAGTCCTCCTATGAGCGTGACTACCAATACCAGCAGCAGAGCCCCCGCAGATTCAGCACCTCCAGACCTATCTTGTCTTCATTGTCAGTGCACATGCACATCACGCATCGGCTTAGTCGGTCACTTGCAAATCCATCACACAGAGACCGGCGAACTAGTGCCAGGAACACCAACATACACCCGCCACACCCGACGCGAATCTCCACACTGACCACCCACATTCACACACTGCATGCGCCTATTAGGTATGTGCGTCTCCATGAAAACCTGCGGTAGAACACCGTCGGCTATACCACAAGACTACATCTCTCCTCAGCAGCCTCTGCACCTCACATGATCACACGCAACACCACAAAAAACATGCCCTCAGTCTGCTGAACTGTTTGAGGCTCAAGCATGATCCTCGGCTCCTTTTCCATGTGGTTCCTCTGCTGCATGCGTGATCTGAGCTTGAGAACATCACGGGGCGATCAGCGCCATGGATTAGAAGGTCGCCAACTGACAATTACACTCAGACCTTGCAGTCAGTCCAATGTCTGTTGTGTGGAGCAGCTGACTGGTGGTCTGAGAGTCCGGCTGCGGTGGGTCCTTCTTAACGTGACCACTGGCACATTCACACATGTGAGATATGATCCATTCAACCCCCTGCTATGTGAAATCCTGGTGTTGTGTTTGGGAGCCAGGTCGTGTACGTAGTACGCATAGACAAGGTCATCAGCAGCTGCACCCACTTCCGTATCAAACAACTTACCGGCTCGGACGGTGATTTGAATGTGCGGGGCGGGCGAGAGAGTGATGTCGATGGCTCAGCGCATTTTCCTTACTATAAACAATCTGACGCGCTTGGAACTATCACGGTGCGCTAAAAGTCACGGCCAACTGACGGGATAAATCAGACCGCGTGGTCAGCCCAATGTGTGTTTTGTGTAAAGTGGCTGACTGGCGGACTGAGAGTCAGGCTACAATGGCTCCCTCTTACTGTGGCCTTTATGGCACACCCACTCCGTGGGATCCGAGTCAGGTGTGGTGGTACGCTCAGGGGCGGCTCAGGCCTCGCCAGAAACCTAAGACCTCTCCCATCTCCGGTATTCTTGACTCTGTCATGACACCGGGCTCAGGTGAGGGCGGACAGAGCATGGTAGCTGCAGCGCAAGGCTACTATCGCTTATTACTTAAAACTAATCCACGCGGAAGTCACCGTTCCTGCACCACCATAGTGTGGAGCATATGGTGGACATCGTCGGACTACGACGGTCGAACTGTCAGTTTAGAAGGATGTTCAAGAGCATGTGACGTAAACGGGTGAAAGCTATAGCCACAGCGAAAATCTCCTACTCTGCTCTCCTGGCTTTAAGTATGTTCGTGTTCTTCTCAAAATCCCCAACACTAATTGTTCATTCCCTGGGGATAGGGTGGTGATGGCTCCGATCGAATCCGTGGTTTCGTTCACAGGTCGGATAAACTCACCACGAGTTTTCGGAGCATCCACTTACGTAGGATTATCTTTTACCCTCCGCCACTACCATCATACTTCTCTTTTCTTCGATTAGTTAAGATTTAAAGTCATAACCAGATGCGCTGGCACATTTGCTGGTACCTTTCATTTAGAAATGAAGTTATTCGGAGATTCTGGCATGGACCCCACTATTCTGTCCTTTTTCGTGCGCCTAGTAGTCCTCATAAAATTCCATGTTCTAACAGTCCTATTAAATCTCCAAACACTGTCTGTTACAACAAGCTTGGACAGGAAAGGGCTGTGATCACGCTTGATGTAGTCGGTCTCAACGATACCGGGAATTATACAGTAGATGGCGTATCGTATGAAATGTTAACCGTAATGCTGCAATCTGTTTTCCATTAGCAAGGATTACTTTGAAAACGCTGTACTATTGATTATCCTGCAGGATAATTTGTTAATATTTCCGTCACGTTAGGACACCGGCTTTCGAATGCGGTTCAGTTTGGTCGCCCACAGAAATGTTTCTCGGTGAAAAATTATTACTTAAGTAGCATGATTTGTGCCTTTCATTTTGATGAGATGGTAGGCCCAAACATGTTTTATAGAAAATATTCACAAGAATATACTTTATTGGGCTTACCTTGAATTAAAGTAAATCCACAGATTTTTTTATTTGAAAATTGGTAGCTTTTAGTTTAAAAAAGTTTACAAGAACCATCAAGTCTCTATTCAAATATCATCGTATCAGTCCGTATATTATTGCGCTTGGCGAAGTATTCAAGGTGAGCAACGCATGTTATGAGCTGTATATAGGAACGCCATAATAGCATAGAGGACTGTTGTAGTCCGAAAGCTTCGAATACAAGCGAAACGGTAGGTTAAATTGAAAAATTGAAAAACTTAAACCAAAAACTACCCTTTCTTCGAGTATAAAATTTGAAAAAGACGTTTTTTGCTAGATAAGGCATAAAAACAAAGATTTTTTGCCGGTTTTCTATGAAACTTGTCTGGATTTAGGTGATCGAATATCAATAGAGGAAAACGCAGGCGGACGAAGAGAAGCGCATTTGAAAGCCGGCATCCTGCCATGACTAAAATATATTGGGATTATGCTGCCGGATAACGTTTCAGAAGTACGTCTTTCCAATCGAAAACACACTTCAGAATTGCAGTTAACGTTTCATAGGATACGCCACCTACTAATGGCCTGTGACGATGGATCCGCATAGCTCGACCAACCACCTTCTTTGTCGACAATAATTGGATATCGAAGGCCAATGAAGCACTTTCATGCCTTGGCGAACTGTGGCAACTCAGCTTTTTAGTTAGTCTACTGTTCGCTGTCTGCAATTAGGCGGTGGGTTAAGATGATAGGCAGCTGCACTGAACTCATGCGGCAGACGACGAATAACGCGATTAAGTAATGTCAGTTACCCGTCCTTTATGATAGCAGATTGTGCCCCCTAAACGAGCAGCGCGGTAGAGGCGCTGGACCAACACGGGTGCTAGATTAGGGCAAGGCACTCACAGTAAATGTCACACATTCGGTGTGGTGGCACACCTAGGTGCCTTCTGCCGCCTTCGGTCTTCTTTACCTGATCATGGCAATGGGCACAGATGGGTGGGAAGAGAGTGCAGTAGATGCAGTGAAAGTGTACTATCAGTAGAAACTAATTCAAGCGCAATTCAGCGCCCATGCGCCAGAATATTGTGGGGCACACAGTGGACTCGTCGAAATCGACGGTCAAACAATCGTATATGACCCCATATGCCTCAGCGACGCTTCCGCAACCACTGTGAACTGTCTCATCCAATACGAAGTCGGTGTACTTCACTCTAAATATGTTTCCAGGCAACGTATGGTCAAAGCCCCTAAATCTTTATCCGAATTCCGCATGTGTATCACACTATT
Source organism: Schistocephalus solidus (assembly GCA_017591395.1). NCBI lineage: Eukaryota > Metazoa > Platyhelminthes > Cestoda > Diphyllobothriidea > Diphyllobothriidae > Schistocephalus > Schistocephalus solidus. The sequence goes on from WEDG01004363.1 coordinate 175,294, forward strand.
CGTAAAAAATAAGACTGGTCGGATGGAGGTCAGGCACACTCGGAGGTTTTTAGAGATTAAGATACAACAATAGGTCCATAGACACCTTCGAAGGTTAAGAAAAGCCTCAGACGACAATGTCGACCTTAATCTATCACATTTGCTAACAGATTCACCATGTTGATATTTGAAACTGTCCACTACGGGCTAACAGGCATTCAGCCTGTGACGTTCAATCTGCCTCCAGACTCTACTACACCTTGGTCCTCATGATGTTGCAAAATGCGTCGGATAATCTAGGAGCCTCATTCACCCACAACACTAAATTCTGCAGCAGCATACCTTAGGCGTAGCCGTGGTCGGACAGTCGGTGCCCGGAGGAAAATTCAAAATAATGGAAACCGATGAGACTTTCGAGAATCCGGAAGAGGAAGTAGTTGACACAAATGGGCGATGTGAAGTGACTAATTGCTATTGAATAGAAATTGCGCAGTGCTGGATCGATGGTAGATCTTGATCACAGTGATGACTTCTGCCGACAGACCATCTACCTCCATCATCCGCCAGAAGGACACACTATGAATGGAACCTAACACCGTAATGAAATCAACAAAGCAGATGGTAGCCATGTCGGACTTTAAAATACACCACACTCCACGACCGCCTCGGAACCCTTTTAGTTCAGTCTTGTCCTAAAGTAATGTACACTCTAAAATCTCCTGGGAATAAGTCTGAAAAGGACTTACAGCAACGCGGAGGAGACGCATGTTGCAGTAGTTCTCGCACTTCATAACGTCTTCATGTCATCAGGAACAAGCTCATCTCTTCAAGTTTCCTCCGTCATTCTGTGAATCCAGAATGCAAGAATGCCGACACAAGACTTTGAGAGCTCAACGAGGCGTCTCGTTTTTGCGCAATATTCGTGAAGTCGAGCAATCTTTCAGCTGCTTTAAGTGATTACTATCTTCTAATGCCCTCTCCTCCGGATCGAACTGCAAAATTGGTGGTCAAAGCGTGCATACGGATTTCCGTGTGCTTTTGTGAGTGACCGTAAAATTATTTTGAGCTCACAAAAAGCAAGCAAGCGTTAGCAAAGTTTCCGAAACACTGAATAAAATAAAACAGGTGTTCGTAAAATGATCGTTTTCACGAAGTTATGACCGTTTTCGGTCGCATTTACGCTTAACACGGAAGCTGAGAGCTTATCATTTCTATACCTCATTGTTACAGTCCATGATCCCCACTCACATTCTCTGCAGTCTTAATTTAGATACTCGCTGGGATACACTGTACATATATACACACAAATAAAGACCAAAAACCATTTGATGAGTATCAAACGCATGTTACTTCTACTTTTTGAGAGGTGCTTAGGTAGATTCAGGTGTGGACTGGACAGGGGGAAGTATGGGTTTTATAATCGAAAGTGTCCACATTAAATGAAGTCAGCTGCGGTTCTGCAGGATGAACTTTTTCTTATTTTCCGTGTAATAGTCAGGTATAGCAAGCGGGTAAAAGTCAACGTGCTATCTCAGACCGGACCTCGATGGTTCAAAGGCGTGCAACTTGCGAGAAAAAAAAATACTTATCAGTTCCCGCGGATTAAAACGGAGTAAGAGATACCAAATTTTTTATAAGATCGCGAACTACGGTGTCCGTCGCAATCTTCGTCTTGGTGAATTTATATAAGAGGAAATCGCGGTTCCTATGTCGTTAGTGAGTTAACGGAGGCCTATCTTACTTGGCTGAAAGGTATTTGAAGTACGCTAGAAAGGACCGTATATTTTTTCAACAATTGTGACATAAAATAGCAACAGGGTGAACAGTTTGCCAACCCTTATGACATAAAAGAACAAATTTTTTCTCGGTTGGTCTTCAGACTTTTACTTAGTTTTTATAGGAAAAAACACGTGTAATAAGAGTGACTTATCTTACTTGCTATGTTGCCACCAGAACTTCAGTCTAAAAGCGGTGAACGGGTAAGAAATAAAACAAGACCCACATTCACTTAATATCACTGTGTAATTACCTAATACCTTTCGTCTAAATACATTACCCAAGTGAATAAGAACCAGAGAAAGAGGCCGGTGGATCCACAAGATTGCGCAATAGAACTCAGCGACACGTGACGCGTTGAAAGGATAAACCAGGAGTGTTCAACGGCTTCGAAACAAGCAAATAGTGAGTGGATACTTAATGCACTTTATCATCGAAACTCAGAATCACTGATCAGATCAGCTTTGGTAGTAGAAGGTTGTATTTGAGCGAAGCTGAGGTATTGCTTCGACTAGGTATCAGTAAATGCATATATTTAAAATTACTAGAACTTACGGGATCCGAAAAAACAGCCTTCAGGTGCGAAGAGACGGCAAGGAAGGCAAATATGTGATAGATAATTCCCATTATCCAGCAGAATGTGGCTGACTGGATTTGCGGCAGAAGGATTGCAGAAACTACAAATTCCGCATATGATATCAAGAGCCAGGTCATAACCATGCAGACACCACCAGCACAATCACGCACAAACCAAACAACGCCACGGGGTAGAGGGTAGCCATTTTCTAGATTTTCCACCATTTTCAACGAGGTGGGTGGGTAGCGAAGTTTAAGAGGTCGTCGACAGGGTCGTAAGCAGTCGCACAGATCACCTGGAGTACGACGCATGGTCTGCAGGTGCTCGGCAGCCTCCTCATCCCATGTATTTACATCAAGTTCTTTCTGACCCCGGAAACGAGAACCGGCCTGTACTACCGGAGGGTAGAGGCTTCGAGACTGCACCTGGTTGGAGCCCCCGGCCCACTGAGTGGATTCAGTTTGCTCATTTAGTGGTGCATTCTGAATTACACTATTTTCCTGGGCAAGTCGTGAATCAGATCCACCCAGAGTGCCTTCCTCGAGTTCTAGGAAGGGAGATTTATCCATGGGTCTCCAACTGCGACGCGGGATTTCCTCTGGAGGAACTGAACTGAAAATAAGGAGGGGGAAAGAGCAAGTAAGTTGTTTGATTATTTACTATCAGTGCGAGAGAGTTAGCTCGGAAGGCCTGTGTGAAGCAAGGTCAAAATGCATCAACGTTTAGAAACATTTTTATTTAAGAAAAACCTGTGTAAATGCCATTAATTATAGTGCTATGGGAAAAACAGAACTCTAAAAAACACCATCAGAATGGTATAAAAGAGCTAGAATAATCGATGCACTAACGACCTACTGCACTCATAGAAAACAAACTTCCACATAAAAGCAGAGTCAGAGCTAGAAAATGGGAACAAGCTGAAAATAAGCCAAAACACAGGGTAGAAACCCTATATAAAAAGCCTTTTATTTGACATGTGGCTAGAATAATTTCAGAGAACCGGTACATTTCATTTAAACATCTAGTAAAAAAATGATTTTATAGTTACCGACTTAAAGAAGTTAATCGGGTTTAGCTTTAACTTATCGAATGTGATGCGCCGAAAAGCGAACAGAATCCATCAATCGAAAAGTATAAGCTGCCTCTCACGAAAAATCAGACTGGTGAAAAAAATCATTATTCACTTTTCAATCGAAAATTGATTTTATCGACTATATTCCATGTGAGAGAGGAGAAATTCTACTCACAATAGCAGGCGACAACTATGAAAAATTAGGTACTGAGATCAGTTTTATATCACAGATTTTATCACTGCGCCCAAACCTCCCTTGGGGGTTCAAAGCCGAAACTCGTAACCTCTCTTAAATGGACAAGTGAATATATAATAACCTGTTTGTCGTTTATTGGGAACGAAAAAGTTCAACCATATGAACTTTCACACAATGAACGCTGCAAGAAAATGCTCCAGTTGACACAAAAATTTCGAATCAGCAAGCGAAACTATTCGATTACTGGACGCAAAAATATGTTGCAATGGCTTCAGTGATCATCGCTATAGTCATCGAAAACGGCCATTTAAACAGCACCACAATTGTGCTTGCCTAATGTGCATGCCTAATAACAGCATTTTTTACCAGTTTCCACGAATAGTATGGTGGGTAAACTTTTGCGTCCTCCCGAGTGTCTCTTTAGAAGAACCAACCTTCTCAATCGAACATGGTTCAGGAAAACAGGCATTTAGGAAGATAAAAAATTATTTCCGAGCGCAAAGGTAGAGACGACGGCAAAAACGTGCCCTACCCAATTTACGGCACTACAAAGAAAAAGGGGTTGTTCATAAGGATGTACATAATCTGGATTCCAAACTTTTTCATTTTCAGTAATATTGAATGGTGGTTTATAGTGGAGGTGTATATGGATGAATGGTGTTATTTTTGGCAGAAAGGATGGCCGATTGTCGCAGGATGAGGATTGCGTTTGCGGGAAAAAACTGGAAAGCTGTGTTCGATACACACGATAGGTGAAGGCTGGAGCAGCTTTCCACAGTTAACTTTTTACTAAGGATGGCAAGCGACGTGTAGAGTTAAAAGCGAACGGGTAGTTACCCACATGGCTGTACGATTTCGTATCTACGACCAGGAGAACGTCCTGTAATTAGAAACGCCCATTCACTCTGATAGCATAGTCACGGCCACGCTTTGATGATTCAAGGACCATCCAGATTCAGTGCTCTTTGAGTGGTTGATGCGGATTAAAAAGTGCCCTGTCGGGAGTGCACTAGACCATCTCAGGACAAAAACACCAGTCCTCTGGCATGATACTCAAAAAAATGGAGCCTAAGCTATTTAGCAGTCTAAACTAAACTGGTAGGTCTCTAATCCAACCGTAGGATACCTCCGCCAGGTAAAAAATAGGCCACGCAAAATCGATACGCCTCTGCTTCTCATGCGGCTGGAGGCGCCAGTCGCTTGACGGTGTGCGCAATCGATTCATATGCGCGTATTGGTTTATACATAGTCGAGCCTTAACTGCGAGGGAAAACGCACCATGTGGTGGAGACAGGGAGTCAAACTGGGCAAACAGTGGCGTTCTGGAACTGAAATTTAGGGTAGATGGTTTTGGTGTGGGGTGATTACTGAGAAAAGAGCAGTGATTTACTAAAGCCGCGCAAGTCAGCCCAACATGTAGGCGCGCGCAGCGGGTGTGCGTAAGTGAGAGCGCATGTAAGCCCATTTATGTTATTGACTGTTTTGTGGTCAAAAATATTTCTGGAGGACCATAGAAGAGGCCTCGCCACCGCCATTTTATCAAGGTGCTTGAAAAGGCGTCTCAGTAAATTTTAAAAAAGCACATCTACCTTTAATAGTAAACTTTCTTATTCGAACCATAAAAAAACCATTTGCTCACTGTGTGAGCGCAAATTTAATTGTACATACACAGTGAATTTGTTAGATATACATATATAACGTCATTAAAATTGTACAAAGCATTCACATTCAACGAGGTATAAATCGAAGTCCCAAAACTAAATGGACGCTAACTCTGGACACCTGCAAGATTTTGATAATAATGCATTGCATTCTCCTGAATACCAAATTTGTATTGAAAAACGCGGAAGTATAACAGCACGAGTTAGAATCACCTACAGCACTCCTAGCCCGTCAATTTCCTGGCAGTCAATTCACCACAGTATAAGTACGGAAATATAGATGATTCACAAAATCCAACTTGAAGTTGCAAGGACGTCAAACATAATTTTAATTTTAAGTCTTTGGGATCAAGCTCAATTGAACAGAAACTTGGACATGCACAATTGTGCAAACCCAAGGTGTGCCTGCCGAGTGGAAGCTATTAGTATCAGTATCAGTATCAATATATTTGAGGGAGATGTAGGTGAATTACCTTTGAATTCCTTTTTTTGTAAATTTGTGTTTTGGTTTCAAAAAACGTTTTTCTGTTTGTTAGCAAGGCCAATCGGGATGAGCCAATGGGATGGAAGATAGTTGAATAAGTTGCATAGCCAGAGAAAAGGTATTTATGAGTGTTGTAGGTCACTAATGTAGGTATTTGTATAATTTACTTGTTTGTATATTTCTTATGTGAGAAGTGGCGTAGTGGTTAGGTGCGTCGCCAAATATTTCTGTGATAAGGATTTGACTCCCGTCCGCGAATAATTTTTCTAGCTAAATTAGAAGCTATAGGATTTCGTAGTCCCCTTACTGACTTTATTAGATCATACCTATATAATCGACAGCAAAATGTTTAGTGGGGTCCTCATACTCAAGTGCTACCCCAATGATTAGAGGTGTCCTTCAAGGTGCCGTATAAGGTCCTTTGTTGTTCATACTGTATATAAATCATACTTCATCGATAGTTAGACATTCTCAATCCTTTATTTATGCTGATCACCTAAAATGCGTGTATTCCTTCTCAAACTCAACGCCCGAACGATTCCTAGAACAAATTCATTCGGATTTAGACGCTCTTTCGGCCTGGGGCTCCACATGTTTAATGGAGTTCTCACCTTCTAGGTGTCGCTACATGAGTTTTTGGTCTGTAAGGCTGCCGCAACCTCTTATTTTTGAAGATTGCCCTATGATTGAATGTTCCTCCATCAAGGACTTGGGCTTAAGCTACACCAATAAATTAGATCTTTCGCCTCATGCCGATAGAATTACGACCAAAGCTGCTCAGATTTGCGGCTTTATTTCTTATAATTTCTACCTTCCTTAAATTAAATGAAGACTTTATCGTATGTTTGTACTTTCCATTCTTGAATTTTGCTGTCCTTTTTTCGGTTTAATGAACAAATCTAGCCGTCCAAAAATTGAAAATGTCCAAAGACATTTCATGAAAAAACTCATATTTCCGACTTTTTCAACTTCTCTCTACTCAACAAGATGCCAGCTAACGAAGCTGAAATTTCTTTGTGTCAGGAGACTTGAAGCGACTAAATAATAACTCTCCCCAAGCTTTTTGTCATAACCCCCATTAGTCTTTCTTATAACCTAAGAAATTCTGCACTAATTATACCTCCCCCTGCATCCTCCACCTGTAAACTCTCTCTCTTCTTTGCATCTAGGTATAGTTTTCTTTGGAATAACTTGCCAATTGAAAATAGGTCGTTAACTAATCTATCTGCATTCAAGCGAAGACTGCACATTTATCTTAACACTGATTCTATTAACCTTTTATTTTCCTCATCTTTTCCAAGCAGATTTCCCCATGACTCGGAGAAAGGACCATCGGGAATTTAAGTGACCCTCTTAAAACTATATTTTCGCTACCTTGACTCCCCAATGTACGATGATGTCTCCTTATATCACAAGTCATCCAAACGATGAAGTCATTCGTACGTGCACATTCGGTGGTCCACAGTCGAAAATGCTGCACTTGTTGGTTACTAACCATCATCATAATTCACTTCTGGCTCCTACGCTCTCGGCCCGCTTCTATTTTCCTTTTTGTGAACGATGTTCCTGATTGTTTTCAGTATGGTAGGCCCTTTATGTTAGCTGAAGATTTAAAAGTTGCCTATTGATATAAACTGGCTGACCACCAAATATTGCTTGAGCTCTTATTCTAAGCTTCGACCACCCTTTTGGAGAAAAATTACCTCCTGGCCCTAGTTATCCGTATTTTGAGAGGCTGACCTCTCAAGTTCGTTGTGCTTGCTAACTCGATGAAATCGCATGGAACAAGACAGCAGTCCTGCACGCGTTATATGCGGAATGTGATTATCAAGCCTACCCGATGCTGTCTATAGCGCAATGGAAAGAGATTGGGATTAGACAGCCGTGGTTCATAAGTCTTTGGACGCTGTCGATGAACAGCTTTGGTTGCTCACATTTGGACCTTGTCGAGGATGTTTATGTTCTTCGCCGCCCGGGGTCTCCAAGCTTGGAGAGCGGATTGCATTTGCAGCCGTACGAAGGTTCCAAAGACGTAGGTGGAGCAGTATTCATTGAAGGCTGAAAAAGCTCGTTTGACGAGGTTCAGAAACCAAATCACTGACTGTTTAACCTTTGCGCAATGTAGGGAGGGTTTAAGCGAGGGCGTGATCCAGACTCCCAGGTCCTTTTGGGCATCCACTTCTTTTAATGTTATGCCATTTTGTCGGTTTACCGTACGATTCGATGGATTGCTTTTCCCGACTCAAATGCCCAAAGCCTTTTATCAAAACTTGATGAGTTAAAACTTTGCCTTGCCGAAGTATCCCTGGATGTCATAGCAGTAACCGAAACCTGGCTTTCGGGCAATATTCGAGATAGCGAAATAGTATTGTCTTTATACCAAGTATATCGGAGCGACAGAGAAAACCGACAGGGTGGTGGAATAATTGTGTATGTGAAAGACGTGCTAATAGTGTCCGACAATACGAGCAAGTTTGCGTGCAGCACGGAAGCCATATGGTTAACCATCAATGCGCTTGTCTCCCCATGTATGGATGTCATTACTGTCTATCGGACACCTAGGATAGACCGAGTCGCAGACACCCACGTGTTCGATTAATTATCATAGTTCTCAAGTCGAAATGATGTTATGATTTTGTGGGACTTCAATGCACCAGGAATCAACTGGAGCACTCTTCAATCATCCTGCCCGAAATCGAATTTTGATTATGTTTTTCTGCAAAAGATAGTGAAGGCATTCCCCACACATGTCACCTTCCCCACCAGAACATGTGAAGGACAAAGGGCTTACTGTCTCGACCTGGCTTTTTACGAAAACATTAAGGCAGCATTGACGAGATTATTTTATTTTATTTATTTATTGCCAGTTTACAGGCAAGGTCATCGTG